>VZRQ01004340.1:656100-703323 GCA_013397975.1 Machaerirhynchus nigripectus
TTTTTTTTTTGTTTTTTTTTTTTAAGAAGTGCAAAGTCTGTGATCAGAGATAAGGAATAAATAATCAAACATAAAAATAAGGCAAAATTTCTGTTTAATCTCAGTCCCATGATTATTTTTATACCTTATCTCTTTAGTTATTATTATTTATACTATATAGTTGATGCTCTTAGCAGACAGTGTGTGTGGCTCTCCACATCAGCACCCGAAATGTGTCGTGCTCCGGGTGTGGCACGCACCAGTTCACGAGGTCAGGCATGATTTTAATGTCCAATAATGCAGCCTTAAAAATAACTAAGGTTTGTCTCCTTTGCATTTTAGAATTGTTGCTCACCTGAGGATGCCGTTGATCCATTTACTAAGTATATTGTGTGTTTTAATTAGATGGGCTACATGAGTTAAAAATACTTTCTTGTAGCAAAGGATAAAAGTCCAAGTGTCAATCAAAAAAACTCGAGTCCCTTGCATGCTCATTCCTTTACATAAAGTACCTTCAACTTAACAAAAAAAAAGAGTAAAAGATTGCAGTTCTCTTTAGTAACCTTTGTTAAATGTGCAAATCATAATCCTAACTTTGATTTTAAAGTATGTATTATGGTAAAAAAAAAAAAAAATCCTACCTATATAAATCAAATTAACGCCAACATCTTTCCTATGGTCTGATTTACTGTTTGTATTCCCTGTTTCTCGTGCTGGCAGTTCTCTGCCGGCAGCAGGAACAGCAGCAATGACACTGTGGAGACAGTAGATGGCTGTAGAAAAGTGTGTTGAACACTCCTGTGTGAGCGTAATAAGATTGGGAAAGGCCTTGACCTGACTGGATGCAGCTTTTATCTGAAGTGCATTTAAAGAGATAAAGGAGAAGCAGGGTGCAGTACATGTTCCTTTCTTTTCTGTAGGAGCTTTGCTTTGAGTTTAAAAATTTCTCAAATGCGGGGTTTGTGAACCGGGTCCTTCAGCAGGGAGAGGTAATGGCTTGAGTGCCACCGGAGTCACTCTGAGGATTCCCCCCCTCCCTCAGGATGTCTTAGAAATCCTCCTGTAAGTTCTTACAGAGGGGGCGTCCGTAGATCCCATAATAATAATCAGGAAGTGGTATATTCCCATTTATTTATTTATTTATTATTACTTTTTTTTTTTTCCTTCCCTCCCCCCCCCTTCCTTTCCCTCCAGTGTAGTTGGCTGCCTTTAGTGCACGGACCTGCTCATTAAATAGATACACCAAGAACTGTTACCTAAGCAAGCTTGACAGTAAAGAAAGGACAGACTGAGTTAGGGAGAAAAAGGGAAGAAAAAAGACAGCCTGAAGCAAGTCACTTCACACGCAGAAAGAGCCACTGAACGAATGCTATTCTCATAAACAAACTAAAAAAAATACCTTGTATAAGAAGAGAACTGGGAGGACTTGACAGAAAAAGGCAAGATTTTCTACCCACTGTTTTCAGTTTTCCTTCCAGACATACTTGGTGAAGTAAGGAGACTTCTGTTTGCTGACAGAGCCCTTGATTTCTTTCAAGATGATGATGTATTTATGGGTAGGTAGTGTCTCTCTCCATGTCAATCTTTTGTTAATAAATTGACTTTGGGACTGTGGATTTTAGCCTGTAGCTGTGGCATGTTTTGTGCTGTGTAAGGTGTGTGTGCTGCAGGGTAGCGTGGCTGGGGTGCAGAACATGTGCTTGCGTTTCCAGGCAGAGTTTAAACAAACCGGTTCATTAACGTGGAGCTGAAATTTATTTTCAGGATTTGCAGGATGTGGCAGAGTGCACTGCTTTCTTTTCATTGCTTTAGAACATACTGCAATTGTGTAAGATTCACTGTGTGGTTCAGTTACAAAGCGAATGCTGCATCACTTGTGGCTGCTCAGAATTTGCTTTCTTTGTAAGAAATGAAACAATCTTAATGTGATTAAAACTTCTAATGTGTGTTACTTAACCCGGTTTCTTGTATAGTAATTGTCACAGTCTGTCTTGGCTTTTTTAAGTTTCTGGCAATTGACAACTGCAGATAAAGAAATAGATATTATGTTCCTATTCCTGTGATTTTATATTCAGCATTGTTCGGATTCCTTGCAGCAAAATCTGCTCACCTTAAAAATATTGTTGTGTTGTGGCATATGGGTTTTGAATTAGTAAAGCTATTAATTTGTGAATTCATCCAGGTTTTGATACAAAAATTTTTTTTTTTCTTAGGAAAAAAGCTCACAAAAAGATCAGTGACCAAATCTGCATACTTAAAAGCTTTTCTGTGTTCCTCTTCAAAGCCTGTACATCTTCTGGGAAAATATTTTAAACTAATCTCATTTGACAATCTATTTATTTATTTAATTTAAATGTATGTAAAAATAGACAGGCGTGCAGCTAATCTGGGCCACCTCTGCAAAACAGGCTGCGGAGGGGCAACACTGAAGTCTTAGGGATATTACCAGCAATCACTCCTTCTCTTTTTAAATTGCTCGTGGTTTGTGCTGTAAATCTCCCTTCATGCTTTCTTCTCGTTTCTGCTGGCCCTCCGCTGTACCTTAGTAACTTTTGTCACCTGTGCAAAAGGCACTGCACGTAGACTTTGAAGTTTCTTATTCCAGTGCTTTGACCTGTGCCATGGTTTCGGGAGCTCACCAATCACTGAGCCTTATGATTTTGTCTTTTTCTTTTTTTCTGGCTTCTGTAGTACAAGTCCCTTGAATTTTCTGTGCATTTAACAGCAACCCCGACTGCTGCTTGCTGTTAACCCTTGCCACGATTCTGTGCTGAAGCTGCTGGTGCAAGGATTAATTTCATTCTATTTTTAGATTTATAAATCAGGTCGCTCGGTCGCAGCAGTCTGTCTGTCATTCAGTTTGTGTTGTGGTGTTACAGTTGCCATCGTGCAAAGGAGATGCACAGTCAGTATTTGAGGATAAACCCTTCACTCTAATATGCACACTAGGGTGAAAGGACGTGCATTATTCTGTATTATTCTGTTTCTCTGTGGCACAGGCTCAAAAGGTTCAAAAGCCAGGGAACGTCTCCCTCCCCAAGCCTAGGAATCTCTGTAATTTGAAATTTAGTGAAATAAGTTTTCTTGCAGGTAGCTGTGCAGATTTCTATCACTTTTAGTGTGCTGTATTTTTATATTATCGATGAACTTTTCTAGTTGTTCATTTTAGAGATGTATGTAAATGCTTTAAGCAAAACAATCACAGTAATAAGGAGTTTCTGGTGGTACCATGTCCTGGTTTTCAAAGCTTCAAGTAATTACTATAACGGTTCTAGTAATTAATATTTCACATTTGAAAGTGTGTTCATTCCATTTTTATTTTATCCTTTTCACTTACATTTTAAGATGTATGTTTTTTTCTGGTTCTCTGATTTGCAGAACTCTTTAAACAGCCTCTCTCTCTTTTGGCGCTACTACACCTGGGTATTAAACATTCTCCCCATTTGCAACTGAACTTTTCTAGTCTAAATTATTAGTTTGAGATCTCAAGATTAGGAGGAAGAAGCAGAGAATGAACTTTTTTTTTTTTAAATGTAGCAGAACATTAGTACTTTGCGTTTTTTATGGAAACAGAGGAATTGTATTCATAGAAATTTTTTTTCTGAAATGTTATGATTTTTAAACTCTACACATTACCTGGGCATGTGTAGGTACCTAAGATGCAGCGTATGTAGAAAGATGCAGTAGGTAAACAAGAGACTTTTAATATATGCAGGTGCAAGGTATAAACTCACAGCAGCACTTGAAATGCTTTTTCCTGTCATCACATCAATATTTTATATAATTATAAAAGGCTTCCCAGCAATACTATTAAAATTTAAAGTAGCCAACTTGTGTGAAAATGTAGTCTTCCCCTTTTTAAAGGGCTTAAATTAATTTATTACATTGACTGAGATTTTTTCAGATTATCCACTCGTTTATGTGGCAGTGCTTACCTGTTGTTTCATTTCATGTATAATGTAGAAACATTTTGCAATATTTACAAAGAAAAAGAAAATTTTGATTTCTTTTCATTTTCTAATGTCTTTCTAAACAGTATCCTGGAATGGTTTGATGTCTTTTTTTAAAATTCTACTGATGACAATGGTATCAAATTCATTTTATTGCAAGAAAGCTGAACATGTTTAACTAACTAAACATTGTGCAGGAAGGCAGAGCACAGACACTAATTCAGTCTATTGAATGGAACAGTCTTGATTAGTTGCTGGTTTTTAAGTACTTTTTTCAAAAAGTACAGAAAGTTTTTAGTACCATTAACTCTGCCAAGGGAAATCCATATTTGTTGACAGCCTAAGCAGTTAAATGATGTTTGTATCTATATTTTTCTCCTTCCCTGGACCAAGGAGATCTTTTTCTATCTGGTACTTTATGTGTAGGCACCTGTGCTGTAGGAATCAGAGTTCATCAATATCAGAGTTCACACTGACCAAGAAACTTGGAAGGCTTTCAGGCATTAGTGATTTAGGAACTGGTGAAGTCCAGAAAGGTCTGTATTCTCCCTGAGGGGTGTAGACCCTTTTACATCTGCTGCTTCTGGAGTTTAATACCCCTTGCTCCCCAAAATAAGATTGTTGCAGTGACTTGAGGTGTTCTCGATCCCTGCAGAGTATCATTCAAGTTTCCTGTGTAACTCACCTCCCCAAAGGGGATGTCATCTTCTCAGAATGTAACAAATACACGTTTGGGGTTTTTCTCCAGGTAGAGGGCTCCAAAGCTGCTGCCTCGTGCTTAGCTCAGCTGCAGCAGTGTAACTGTTGGTGGGGGACACGAGAGTTGATGGCTGAAAGCTGAGACTGCTCCCAATCTTTCACACAGTCCCCAGTCTCCCAAACCCCCTCTTTCTGTACAGTGTGCCACCTCCTCTTTTTCATTTTTTGAAAAATCAGTGTACTTTGTCCACACGAGAGCACAAGCAGCTGCTTGGTTCCCCAGCAAACAGTTCCATGGTTGGTTGTTTCCCATCTGGTTTTTCAGACTGGACTATCTTGAGTTCTCACTGACCTCATGTTCAACTTTCATATTTCGAGTTAGAAGTAGAGGGTTTAAAGTTACCACATGTCGTGAAAAAAGTGAAATGCAATTAAATGTTGTCCTGAGGAAAACTGGAACAAAATAATTGGTAAATATATATTTTAAAAATGCAAATTATTAGTTTTGCACATTTTGTTGTATGCTATGAAAATGCTGGGCTAAAATTACCTTAATGTACCATAATACAGTTTTATAAATTTTATAAACATCTAATTAATGTCTGCTTAGTCAGAGGTGTGCTTCATTCCTGTCAGTCTGCTGTTCTTTTTAATAATAGGGAATGAGTTGTCAGAAATGTTGTGTAGATTTAGCAGAGATTTTTTCAGTACCAGCTTCAGAATGGTACTTGATCAAACAAGGCAGAAAGCATGTCAGCAAATGAAATTTGCTTTTTTTCCCCAAAACTAGAGTAGGCAGATACAGAGAAACAAATTGAAAAAAAATGTGTATGCAATAGCAACAAGATAATTTCTTCTGGCAGTAGGACACTGTTTTGACAACTCTATAGAATAAAGCTTTTGGGTCCAATATAGAGAACTGTATTTGTCTGAATAAGCAAAATGTTCCTTAGATGAGCATCTGGGAAGAAGTCTGGAAGAAAAGGAAGTAACAGACTCTAGCACAAATTTAATCTGGATATTTAGGAGTTTAAACTCTTTATGGTTGCATCTCTGGTGCTCCTCCTATTTAGACACATCCTAATACACAAAGGCGTCTGTGTCAGCTCACATATTCCAAAGCAGATGGTATTTTATTCAGCTGACCAAAGTCTGCATGTTTTTCTGCACTCCCAAATGTAAGCAGGCACAGTGTGCCTTTCTCCTGGCTGCGAGAAGGGTGTCATTTCCAGCCTAACTTGTGCTCCTCCTGTACTCAGTGCTGCAGGATACCTCTGTAAAGGCTTTTTTTCTAAAGGCAATGAGAACCCCAAACAGATGTGAAGACGATTAAAATGATAAAGGAACAAAACCCTAGGATTTTTTAAGTTGGAGTAAGGAGCAAATACAATGCTCATTTTCTGGAGTAGCTTCACTTACTGTGTGTTTTGCAGCGTTGACACTGTGTGCATTAAGCAAAGGATTTCTCTCTTAAATGAGGACTTTCCAAAACCACCCTAGACTAAGACAAAAAGCACACCTGACTGTGCTTCAAGAGCTACAGACAGTGAGATCCAGCAGGAACTAAGCTGAAAGAATAAATGACTGTACTGGAAACATTGTCAGTGAACACTTCAGCAGTGTATATGTTATTGCATAGAATTATTGAGTGATCAAAGTATTTAGATCCTTTTAGTTAAGAAAAATCAAATATATTAGCGGAAAAGCTGCAGGTATCTTCAGAGTCAAAATGTTCCTCATTCTGCTTTCTGCTGAGACCTTGAATAAAACATGTAGCTTCATCCTCTGTGACTGACTGTCTGACCGCTGATGTTGAATAAATATGTACCTTTTATTATTAACACAGAAAAATACAAAATGATTTCATAATAGAGTACGCTGATGTGAATAGTAAGGATCTTCAAGGGTATCTGACTCAGTAAAATTGGAATAATGAAGTATTGCAATTTATAAATGTACAGTCTTGATGGCTAAAATGAAAGGACTGACAGATGTTGAATGAAAACAGGATTACAATTAGTTATGGTACAACCTAAGACAATTCTTTGAAGGCTGTCTTTATGTACCTACTGGAACACACACATAAGTTGGCTTAAAAATCATACATATAATAATTCCTGTTGTGATGACAGAAGCTAAAAGTCACACTAGCATGCAAAGCATGAAGACATTCAGCAGAATCACCTTTTTTAGTGTGAAAAGAGAAACGAAACAGAAGAGAAAAGCTATTTAAGTTCAGAATATTTGACAGTAGCTTGTGGTCATCTGGCACCTTCACTTCTTGACCTGCTACAGTATTTTGTAGAACACTGTTCTGTTATTTATATGTGGTAAGAATGGGAGGAGAACAAATCAGGATGATGCTCTGTGATGTCCAGCACTGCAGATAGGCAAGGGAGGCAGTTTTGGTTTATAAAACAATGTACATTCCTTTAGGCACAAACACATCTAAGTGTTTGATGAAACTGAGTTTCAGCAGGATTAAACTGAGTTTAAGCATCAAGAATATATGCATTATTTTTATTGCTACTTCTTGCTGCAGAATCAGTGCATTTTGTGTAAAGCAGCATGACAGACTTGCTCTGTCCTCTTCTGGAGTTGCATTATATACTCTGTATACTTTAATTACCTAATCTGTTCTCCCCCCTTACTTTAGCAAGGAGTTACACTTGTCCAATTAACCTTATCTTCGTTGTGTCCCTCTTAATAGCATTGGTTTCCATCAGAGCTTTGAATGAACTGCGTGGGTGTCTTTATCAGTCCAGGGATGTTTGTGTGAGGAAAGAATTGAACAAAGACTGCATGAAATGTGGCTGGGTCAGCAGGTTAGAGTCCTCCTATTGTCCCACTATTATTATCTCTTAGTGGAAATCCTTCCTGAACACCACTTCTGTGACAGTCTGGTGGGTTTAAGCTACTACATCTACAGCTGTAGAACCTTAGCTGCTGTTGGAATGGTCTCAGTTGGGGAGGCAGAGGAATGAGCAAGCCCTGAAGATTTTTCTGGGCAGTTGAGAAATCTTGTTTGTATCTTGAGCTTAATTTCTTGATGTGTTCCTTTTGGATATTTATTCCAGTGAAGTGTGCCTGTTCGAGAAGCTCTCATAGTCCCTAAGCCAAAATTTTGCTTATCTTTTCACTTTATTGTGCAAGTGGCACTAGGCTGGATTTCCCTTTTATAACTAGTTTGACTGTCTCACAGTTTAATCAACAAAAGGGGATTGTTTACTAATTGAAGTCTAGGTATCTGTTCACATCTTTTTTGATGTCTTTCCATATGGCTTCCTTTTCCCCTTCTGCTCCTGGATTGAAACCCTTTGCTTGCCAAGCAGATGAGTCTGTGTTTGGATCCTTGTCATAGCCTAGAATGGAAATCCACCTGTTCTTACTGCAACCAGACAGCTGAACCTAACATTTCTGCAGAAATGACTGGTTTTCACATAGGCTTCTAATACACTAGATGTATTTTTCCCCATCAGGATGGCAGTTGTGTCATGGGTTGGACCCAGCTAGCAGCCAAATTCCCTCTCACTCTCTGCCTCAGTGGGACAGGAAGGAGGAGGAATGGGAAAAACTGGAGTGAGACAGCTCATGAAACAGCAGGAAAACGTGGAGATCACTTGCTCATCACTCTCACAGACACAACAGATTTGCCTTGGAAGAAATGACATTATTTATTGCCAGTTATAATTTCTGCCAATTAAGCCTGGCAATTTAATTTCTGATTCAGGTAGTGAAAAACGAAACCAAAACCCCTTTTTGTTATCACCACAAGTTGAACTCCCCTTCAGCGAGGCAGTGAGTGACGTGGAGGGGTTGCAGTCAGGATGCTGGAGTTTCTCTCTTCAGTTCCTTCTCGGTCTTGCTGTTCTCCCTGTGTGTTCCTCCGTGGGCACAACACGGATTTAAGTCAGCCAAACACATCAGACTAAGTCTGATTATTGGCATTTCAAGTTTTTTTCAGAGATCGTTGTGTTTGTAGAATTTTGTCCATTCAGTCATTTGTGATGTGTATGTAATATACATGGACTCTTTTTATAGAGGAAAAGCTGATGTATGTTTGGATTTTACTTTCAGTGGGCTTCTCCTCAAATATAATTACAGGAATTTAAGGAAGGCTAAAATGTGACAACATATTTGTGAATTACGAAATGTAACAGAGACCGAAGTAGATCTTATTATTGATGTGCTTCCTGCTTCATTAAATTCCCCTTAAGGTTTGCAGCATGGATATGGATCATTTGCAATAATAATTATGCAGTGATCGATTGATTGTGTCTGACATTGTACTTGTCACCTTGAAATGCAAAAACCATTTATTTTCGGGTGTGTGAACATTCCTCTCTAGCGTTAGACACCAGCATGCACTGGTTTGTGGTGGAGAGGGATGCATTTTATAAAGCTGGCAACTTCGTATTAACCTTTACCTAAAGTGCCACTTGTCATTTTACAAAAATGAAAATTGCCCAGGCAGCAATGGTTTTAGGTTACAAAACACAGTCTAAGTTCAAAAGGTTTGTCCAAACTGCAATGTTTGTATTTCAGCTGATTCCTGCCTGTGTGGTACAAACGTGGGGCTTTCAGTAGGTGTGTGAGGAGCTAGGATGCCATAGGCACACTGGGTAAAACTGGGATCTCTGCTTTTGGAACTGGTGTGTGTTCTTTGGGAAGTCTGTCTGCCTCACGGAGACTTTGATTCATGGCAGTGTTAATTAGTGGGAAAACCAGCAAGAAATGCTTCACCTTTAGTCATTCGTTAAGACTGTACATTCCATGTTTTGAGTGGTGTAATCCTCATGACTGTGTAATCTTCATTTTATCAAGAATATTTGTAGTAATGAATGAAACTCTGGGCTTTCAGAATTTTGTTTCTATTGAAATGCCAGTGAAGCAGCTGGTTGGTGGCTGCAGTTAAAGTGAAGTTGATCTGTGCTTTCCCAACTAACACTAAAGCAACAGCCAAGAGAAATGGTGGATTTCTAGACATTCCACTTGGAGCTTTTGCAGAGCATCCATTGTTATGGAATAGGAAGTGAAGACCAAAACTATGTTTGGTGAGATGTGATTTGTTTAAAAAGTGACTTTTTCAAAGCTAAAACCTGGCTTTAGATTACATCAGACCAAATATTTATAACTACTTTTATTTGAGATTTAAATTTTTACTCAGAGGGCTAGTTTATTTGAGTTTTGGTTTGTTTTAATCAGGATTTTTAAAACAAATGTATGCGCTATTTTAGTGAAAAAATAAAATTTAAAATTGTCAACATTCTTTAGGGTGAAATGTTGTGCAGATGATTTTTTCCCTTCAAGGGTGAACATAGGTAAGCATACACATTGGAATATGGAAATGTTTAATGTGTTGACTCTCATACAAACAATTTGAAGAGTAACTACAGTGCTAATATTAAGGTGGCAACATTAACTGTACTGATGATTTAAAAATTATCAATCCGAGTTTTTGCCACGATATGGATACTGAATAGAGCTTACAAAACTGCTTTAAAGCTGTGACATAAGAAAAATAATTCCATTTTTTTTAAAAAAGGTAGTTATTTTTACTCAACAGATGTGTAAGATAACCGAAACACCTAACCTGAAGAAAAGACTTTTACTGACTTTGCCCTACTCTTTTCAGCAATTGTACTTTTTTAGCTTGTGAGTTTTTCAGAAAAGCTCCCAAGTCAGTGCTATTAATTTGTAATTTTTTCCTTACTTCCCATGCTCTCTCTCCAGCAGAAGAGGTGAGAAAACGGAGGTGACTTTGTTTTGTGAGGGAACATTGGCAATGGCCACGATTGGACATTTGTACCTTCACACTCCAATCTTGTCTGGTAAATGCAACACCCCAGTAACACCAGGAACGGTGGAGGAAGAAGGAGAAAACAAGAGATGTCACTGAAAGGGAAGGAAAATGGAGGAGAGAGAGGTCAAGGGGCTGAAATGAAAGGAGGATATTCAAGATCAGAACAGTCACTGTCCTTTTCAGTGAAGAAGTTGTGTCCCCTTGACATCACTGAGGTTCTGCTTCTAAAGCAACCCACAGGATGAACTTATTTTTTGTCTCCATGTGTTTCAAACCCTATTTGCTGTCACAGAATCTGGAATCACTTGGTGATGCTGTTAATGATAGTCTTTACTTTGCTACGCTTTGGTTGTAGATGTAGATGGTGCCACCCTCTTAGATAAGGAAAATTAATTCCAGCAGAGACCATTTGTAAAAAAAACTATTTTTGGGGAGGTCATTTTGACTGAAAGGAAATAAAAACTTGCTTTAGAAGAGGGTCTGTTTTACCCTCCTGTTGGGACTTGGCTGCAGTTCCTTGAACTGGATGGTTTAAGAGTCAGAGTATTTGGGTTACTTTTTTTTTTTTTTTTCCTGCATGTCTGGCAATGTTTGATGACTCTGTGGACAGCAACAGCATAACAATAATATTAGAATGCAAATTTTGATTTGTATATTGGATAATTCCTCACGAGAAGTAGGACAAGTAGAAGAAGTTACTCTCAAGCAAGGGAAGAAAGCTGATCTAATACGAAGCCAAAACTACAAATGCTATAGGAAAAATATGCTGGAGATAAATGAGGAACGTGGAACTAAGCCTTGTAAAGACTAGGAAGGTAATTTAATAATACATCCAGGCCTAGCTGAGGTGGCATAAAACATCTCATTGTACATGTGAGAGATCCTGTGGTGTGATGCAGTGACGTGTTACTGGCACTTGTAAAAGTTCCTCATGCACTTCTGTTTCTTACTATTCATTATTAATGTAGGTGTTAAACATTTACTCTCTCATTTCAGAAGGTTATCATATGCTATTAATGTAAAACTACACAGTGAAACCAAAGATAACAATCCTGTTTTAAGTTAATATATGGATGTTAACAGTCAGTGAACAAATTCTTAATTTAAATTGGTTTATAAAAAGCAATTATAAACAGACAAGTCAAATTTATCTCTTAGCTATAAAAACCACAACAAGTGAGACACATGTTCAGTTGGAATCTTTCCTGCTGAAAAGCAAGCCTGTTCATGTCTTATTCTGTTGGACATGGAGAAATTACTACTTACTCATGTTTTGCAGCAGTGTTTTACACACTGAAGGTTGTTTTTTTTTCCTATGATACTACTGAAGTAATATGGTTCAGTCATCTTTTAAATGAAGTGACTCCAATTTACTTTAGAGTTGTGTCTTATCAGGGAACCAAATGTTATCACAGACAAATAAGCTAAATATGACCAAGCAATCTTGTGTCTATTCCTGTTAGATATACATTATTTAACAGGCTAAATATTTTAGTTCAGCTTCCCTCGTGGAAAACTCAGCATACACAGCTTCACATGTGCTAGGGTTATTTTAACCAGTCCTTCAATCTCGTTACACTGGCTTTGTTCCATTCAACACCACCATTTTCCACAGCAAGGCACGTCTGTGGGATGAGCTGTTTTGTGTATGAATTGCTGCATGGGAATCTTGTTTCCATGTAGATTTTATACAGGTCTGTTAATTTGGAACTATTTCATGTAAATGCCATTGTGCTATTACTTTTCAGGTGAGCTGCTCTTCAGCAGAATAGTCTCAAACAGTAAAATTTATTGCAATTTCATTAAGGCAACTGTAGAAATTACAGTTGTTTTGCTTAATAGTTTATCACTGAATTATGACTGTATTGGAAAAAATGCTGGGCTGAATAGCCAAGGAGTTGTAGGATAGGCCTGAGAATGATTTCTCAGTGTCACATGATCACAGCACAGTATCCCTCACTCATTGTTCTCACCCCTGATCATTTACTGGGAGTTGCTGATTTTGAAACCACGTGTGTGGCCCTAAAGAACCCGAATGGGTTGAGCAAAAGATACTTGCACCACATGAGAGCTGATTCCTGGACACCCCATTTGGAAATCACACTGGAGAAGTTTATCACTGATTTCTTTAAATCTCCCTCATCTCTATTCAGGAAGAATTTCAGATAAAAAGCTGAAATCTGTATAGTGGCTCTGGCTGTGATGGAGTTTATTGTCCTCCCAGAAGCCATGTGGTGCTGTGTTTAGGTTTGAGGCAGGAACAGAGTTAATACCAGCCCCTATTTTGGGGGGTATTAAGGATGCAGGCACAGCATCAAGGGTTCCTCTTTTCCCCACCCTGATTCCTACAGTGTGTGGCTGCTGGAGATGGCAAGAGGCTGGGGGGGGGACCCAAGCTGGGCACATCCAACCTGAGCTGATCAAAGGTGTATTTATGCTCATCAGTAAAAGTGGTCTTAACCTGTGTTCCCTTGCCTAACCTGGCCCTTTTCCACCAAGGGAAATCCTGGTCCTTGCTGCACGCTTTCACTGCTTCTTAGCCAGCAAATCAGTTCTTCCTCCCTTCTTGCAGTCATTTTTGTCTCAGAGTTTGAGATTCTGCTGCATGGTTACTCCCATCCTTTGCAGTTTCTCGGAGTCATTCCCAGTGCTTTGAGTTCAACATGGTGATTCCATTAGTTTGGTGTTCATATCCAGTTTTTTCTCAGGATGCCAAACTACTCTCTGAGGAGCTCAGGTCACAAACAGGGAAAAATATTTTCAAATTGGTTTTATCCACGATGACTCTAATTGAAATATAATGTCATGTAATTTAAGGTTTGAATTAAAGCGTGTAAACTTTGTGGAATGTTTTTTTTATATTCTAAAGAACTCTTGCAAGCAACAGAAACTGCTCTTCCAAAATTCAAAATGCAAAGTGCTTAAAATGGATGGTACTCACCCATGTGGATAATGAAGTTCTTTGTAATAATTTATTGTTTTTCCCTTGTAGATTGCAACATGGTTTAGAATAATGATTTTTATATTCACTAATACATCTAGATTCACTTGTAATTCTTAAGTTACATGTAGTACTCCAGGAAAATAAATATTTCATTACCAAGTGTCAGACTTATGGGCTAATTAACATTTCAGGAGTGAAAGAAGTAGTGTCATTAGCGCTACTCATAGAACTATGAAGGGTGGTGTTCCTCACTGCTGCTGTGGAATTTCTGCAGTGGAACTGAATAGACAGAGTTATTAACAGTTAAATGTTGATGTTGAATGAGAGGAGTCCAATTTATGATGAGATTGCAGAACACAGAGAAACTTCCATAAAGCCAGTTCAGGGACCCACGTGGTCCAAGAACTCAGTAGTGAATATGTGGGAAGGCTCTGAATGCCAAGAGCATTTTTCAGTCCAATTAACAAAATAATATCTGCTCTCTTTCGATGACAAGGAGGAACTCTGGCAGTGTAGGAGACTGAGATGTTTGAGTGTCAGCTTATGTTAAATGCTTTATCCTATGAGGAAAGGGCTTGCCACTAAAGACCACCACCTGGGGTCGAACTCCAAAAGGGCAATACTCCCAAGTTTAAATATTTAATGCTTGTTTTTCAGCATTCATGTTTGCTTGTTTGTTTGCTTGCAGCCAACTAGTGTTGCAGGAATTGTCTAGGAAGGATTGCAGGGAAGATACGTGAGGGGAAAAAGCAGACATAAAACTCAGGGCTTGAAGTAGGCTTTCTGGTAGAAAGTTGGCTTTCCAACTCCACAACAAAGTTCAAGGTAGCAATATTTTTTTCCTGCTGTCTCCTATGAGCCAGGTGTAGAAGCCTTGTGACAATATAAAGCACAGTGCTAAACTGTTTAGTGACTGATTTGGACAGCTTAGTGTCCAACATGTATGTTAGGGCAAAATTAGCTAGAGCAGTGAAGTACCCGAAGTAAAAGACTGCAGACTGTCAGGCTCTTCCCAGTGAAGCGAGATGTGTGATTTAGCCTGGGAAGGTTTAAACAGGAGGGGAATTCTGTCCTTTCATTTGGAGATTTTCTGTCGCATTTGGAATGTCGTGCAAATCTGTCTCTGGCATCTTCTTCCTGTGTTCCCGACTGGCGTATATTGCACATTGAAGACAGAGATTTTTCAGAGAGTTCCAGGAATCTTCCCTGGAGTTTTTGCATGAGGATGGATAGTTCTGTCCAGAGATCCACTGTGAGCATTTTTTAATGGCAATTTTTGCAGTTTAATAGTTGCACATTTAGACCACAGACCTGTCAGTAGGCAAAGTCATTTATAAAAGGTAGGAAGCTGGCATTCTCTTTAATAATAACAGGTATCAATGCAGATTTTTTTTTTTTTACTCAGAGCCTTGTGGCTTTGGCTTTTACCACAGAGTATCATTTGGATTATTTCAAGAAAGCAAAATATTGGGTATTTCTTCTCAGTTTTTTACAGATTAATTTGTTTTCCATTGACCAAAAAATATAGAAAGCTTTATTTCCATTGATGTAAGCAATCGTTAATATTAGGGACAAGTATTGGCTTATTCTGGACCCATCAATTCTTTCAAGTGTACATTACAAAAGGCATATTTCAGAAAGAACTAGGTTTCAAATAGTATCTACAAGCTCAGAAATCCTCTAGCTTTGAGTATTTCAGACTGGCGGGAAAATAATTATCAGGGCAAAAAAGGAGCACAGAATGAAACTTTACCTGAGCATTAAGGCTTTTTATTTGACTATAATAAAAAGTACCTGAAATGCTTATCACTGATCATTCGAATGGGTTAAAGTACTTGCAGCCTAAACCTGCATTATGCAAAGTAAGTTATTAATTTACATGTGTTTATATGTGATACCAGGTCATTGAGGCATATTTCTCTGATCTACAGGGCATAATAAGTGTATGAAATATCTGTTCCACAGTGTCTTTGGACTTCACAGCAGCAGCCACATTTTGAAATACTGTGGCTAATCTAAAACTATCCAGCTGAACAGAAAAACAAAACCAGTCCCAAATATGAATAAATGATTTGCTACTTAATATGTCAGTGTTTTTTGTCAGGTTGATAACATTAGGCTCAGCTGCATTCAATTCTAAACCCTGCAATATTTGAAGCCTGATATTGTGCCTCACTAAATTTAATACATGGACCTCAGTAATAGAGGAAATCACTTTAGCACTTGGCAGTTCGTAATGCTGTATAAAATTGACTGCCCTGCAAACACAATAGCGATAATAAAAATTGTGGTCAGTAGGGGGGTGTAATGCATTTTCCAGCTTCAGCAAAGGTCCAGAGGAGATTTATTGAGATTTTGCTGTTTGGGTGAGGATCAATAGAGCTTCGTTAATAATTTGTTGTAAGGGCACCCTTCAGGGATATGACATTTTACTTTAAAACTTTGATAATTCTGAAAGCATGCCTGGTGATAACAATGTCAAGTCCCTGTGTTTCGTGGGCATGGATTTTTGCATTCAGCTTGTGGGAGCATTTACTTTCACAGCAATTACATTTGAAATCATTCAATATATGAAGCAGTCCAGTATTGATAACAAGATTCCACATGTTCTAATGCAACTCTTAAGAAAGAAGCCCAAACACATTCTCAAGCCCTCCATTTTGCCCATTGCTTGCTTCTCTGAGCAGAGAGCATTTCAACATCAGCCCGTAATTTCGTAGTGGTATGAATGATCTGAAACGACACTCTTGTTTTCATGACTGTGGAATTAGAAGGTTTCATAAGAAACTTATCCTTTTGCCTTCCTCTTGCTGGTAGCAGTTGGCATAATAACTATTAGGTTGACTTAGATATCTGTACTTTTTTATTTTACCAAAAGAAACCTCACTTTCTCTGCTAAGCAAGCCTTCCTTTTCTGCCAGCAACTTTTGATGGACGCTGCCGTTTGTAAGGAAACCAAAATTTGTCAGCACTTGCGGTTGGGACACAGGGACAAGGTACAGCAGAAGGATTTATTTCCAATGAGCATGCACAAAGTAAGATTTATGACTTTTGCAGCTCCGATGACGTTCCTTGCACTGTTGCCGAGCTACAGCAAATTGAAGGGCTCCGTGAATACTGAGGGGTGTGTTTTTGTAATGAGGGAAAAGAGACAGAAGCAATAAGAAGATAATTAAGGTAACAACTTGTGAAAAATTAAAGTGTTTCTGTCTTTCATTTTTGAATCTCTGAGCATAAACTTTGTAGTTGTTAATTTAATTGCTGATGTTCTCTGTATCCCTGAAGAGTATTAAGGATTAATCATCTGGTTCATTCCAACAAGAGATAAGGCCTAAGTGAATTGAAATTTTACCAATTTAACCCTCTCTCCTTCCTAATATGACATGATTAACATTCTTCAATTAAAAACACATAATTATTCTACAGGCCTCATTGCACTTACTCCATTTTTCAGTTTCAGGTTGCCCTTTGCAGGTATTTCAAAAGTGAATAAAAGGCAGGCAATATTTTTGTTCTGTATTATCAGTCACTTAAGTTCAGCTAAATTACAAGAATTGAGATTTTTAACTTCTACATCTTTTGGTCCATTTTTTCCCCAATGATCTCTGTGTGCACGTCCTGAAAATCAGTTCTGATTAGCTAAACGTTTTCTTTAAGGCCTCTCTTTAAGGACAGCCAAGTATTTTTTTTTCCAACCTTTGCCAATCTGAATAAATTTTCTTAATTATTTGTGGCAGAATACTGATTTACAGAACTAGCAATTTCATGGAGTCCTAGAATGCGAAGCTTTTCATCTAAATATTAGCGCATAATGTATTGTTTAATTTTTAAATAAAAGATAATGAAATTATTTACATTTGGGAGACTTCAGTTTCAACCAACACTCAGTAAAAATGCAGCACTTTTAAGTAACCTGGTATTTACTGAAGTGCTTTCTAGCATCTTTCCCTTGGCAAATAGTACAGAGCTGCCTTGAGTCTTGTGGATAATCAAGTAGCTGTTAGTGGGAAAACATCATTAATTTATTGTAAAATGAGACAAAACAAAACTAGATAGCAAGAAAATACATCTGTTTTCTTTCTGAAGGCAAGGAGGTAAGGGAAGTTTAGTGCTTTGTAGAGTTAGAGTTCTAGATTTGTAGATTTATAGCGCTACACATGGAAACATTACTGTTTTCCTTTTAAAGCTTCTAAAAGGAAAATGGTGTTGCTTCCCTACCTAGTGCTTAAAACATTCCATATTTTTTCCCTGTTTAAGGCCTGTGAACCTTTAAATACCAATTATTTTCCATTCACATTTTAATGGAGCAGATGCGTGATAACCGTGAATATTCCTGCCCTATTTGCCAGGGTTCTGCCCTATGGAAATGGGATATTTCATGTAGGGACACGATGAGTGCATTGTCAGACTGGACCTCTCCAGTTGTCAGTACATCCCTGAGCACCAGGCTAAAGTGACGGTGCTCTCTGCTGCACACCAAACAAAACTGCATTAGGGAAGAAATTAATCAGGGCCCTCTTTCACTCATTCAAGTTGCAGGACTCTCTTGAAAACTGCTAAAATCAGCTGTGACATACAGGGCTACACCAGGGCTGCAGAAGGGGGAGAAATCTGAATTTATAGAAAGTACAATCAGTGATGGTTGAGACATAGATATATGATCAGGGAGAAAGTTTGGTGTGTGTACACATATGTATATGTTTTTATATAAATATATGTGTGTACAAACTTAAAAGACATCCAGGTTTTTCTCTTTCAGGAACAAACAAAACTCCAGCCTCTCTACTTTTGTAAGGAGGAGACTGACATCATTAGGGAACTGAAACATGCTATCTTTTCATGGGTCAGAAACGTTCTTTCCCAGCAATTAAACATAGTTGTTATTTTTGTTATTGCTAGAAGTTCGTGTTCACTCGATGATCACGACAGGCGGGCAAAGGATGCCCACAGACAGCGATGGTTCTCTCCTCTATGAATTTTTAAAAATGTGTCAGGGCTGAATTGTTTGAAATTTTGCCCAAGAGGAAAAATACTACCAGTGGAATAATCAGCAAGTGAAATGACTTCAACTCCAGGCACTACCTGTCTTTGCAAATTTCTGCCCTGGGTCCATCCTTCCAGCAGGAAGGCAGGAGTCTGGGAATATTAATGTTAAATGTAAGGAACACCTTGGACGCTGTTCGTGCACCTGTGCATGCAGTTGTGCTTTCTGAGGTCCGGGCCTGCTCAGGGAGCTGGGCGGGGGAGCACAGCCTGAGCACCGGTAACATTCCAGGGAATGCCTTAAATCGGGATGGCAATTAACACCTGCCCAGCCAGCACCTCCTTCCCTTTCCCGCTCCCTCGGTGTTGGGTGCAACAAAACAAGAAGCAAACTTTCTTTCCCTCCCCTATTTTTTTCACTTACGTTCTGCATTAGTCATTATTTTGGGGCTCACCACCTGTTTACCCCTTGTTTAGAACCACTGACGAGCACCAGTTCCTGAAATTATCATGGGACCTGTGCCAAGAAATATTCTCCCGATGTTTCAAAACCTTTTCAGAATCTTTCCTTCAGTTTAATCAAATCTGCTTTTTGGAGTCAGCAAAAGGATTTATTTTCTCAATGAAACTGAAAACAATTCTTTTGTTTCATCAAAGAATGGCAAACTGAAATGTTTTGCTCACTTGACATCTGTGATACACAGGATGTGACCCTAGTCAAGGCAGTGATAACTGGATTTAAAAATTAGCCAATATTGCAAAGTAACTAGGATGATAGAGAGATCCTTATTTAAAATAAATTAGTATGAAGAATGAGATATGAATTAGAAACTTTCACCACTGTTCTGCAACAGAAGGCATATGAGCACTGGTGATGTGCACAGGGAGAAGTAACTTCAGGAGAGAACAACTTCTGATTTTTTGGCGTGTTTTGTTTATTTGTTCCGCAGTTGGGTATAGTTTCAGAGTTATCAAAGAAAAGCTCTAGGAAGACCACTAAATCACAGACTTAATTGCAGTTTCTTCCTCTGTCGGCTTTTGGGGAGCCAGGTGCTCTGTGGTGTGAGCAATGCTGAATGTACTCATTAGCAGGACAGCTGAGGGGAGCATCTCGGGGGGTTGCTGCTGGTCTGCAGCCCCCACCAGTACCTACAGCCCAAGCTCTGTGGCATCCTTCGGTATTTTACACTTTATTTTACCTCTTACTGCAGTACCTAGTCTTTCCTGTTTACTGCCATGCTGTGTTACTGTAATGCATGAAGGCAACTGCTTTGCTCTGGGAGGACTGCTGAAAATTTTCATCATAGAAGCAGCCTCTGATGTTTGGCGTAATTTATTCTGAGAAACTCTACAGAGAAATCTACTAGTTAGTGAAAAAAAAACCCCGGTTATTGTGTGCTCTGTAATGTACTGTGTGCTGGGGGAAAACAGTGAAAAATCCTGCACTGTTCAACTGTTTGGCTACTTGAAAAAATATGAGGAAAGAGAAAACAAGGTAGACAACTGAATCTGTAATTCCTTGAGATAAAAGACTCCCATATTGCTCTTTACTTTTGTCAGCAAACACCCTCAGGTTTAGTCGCTTTATTTCTGCTGAAACAATTTCTGCAGCGCCGAAGAGTCACATTAGGCTCCTGGATTTTGGTAAGCTTATTTGTGGGGTAAAAATAAGTGAGAGACTGTAATCTTGAGCTGAATGACAGGTTGTCAAACCCTTAACAATGCAGGGTTTCCTCAGCCACTGCCCTCTCCGGCTGCCCTGTGTAGGGAGCATCTGTGTGACCACGGAACGGGATGCAAGGAGCGTATCCTCATCCCCCTGCAATGTAAATCCTGCACAATCCATCACCTGCAGAGCTGTTTGTAATGGGATTCTAGGGCAAATGTAATGTGCTTTCATGATAAATTTTGGGACTAGGACAATTTACTGCTGAAGTTCGGAATATACTGAAAAAAAGGAGCTGTGTTTGGCTCAAATTCGTGTTTGATCTGGATGGGGAAGTCTTTTTGTGGAACTTGTGTTGGCATCTACCCAAGGGACAGGAAATACTTGAGCAGCTAATCCAGGTGAATGCAGAGAATTTATCAGTGTCTTTCATGGTTTCCCTTTCTCTGAATTTACCTTTGTTTGTTGTCTTATTTAGTTATTTATCAGTACAATGCTCTTCCTTTGGAGCATCGGTGTTCTCCAGATAAAACCCATTTTTGCTACACTTGATTACAATTAAGGATGCACTTAAATTTTCCAGTGTGCAGTGACTCTGATTGCCTCTATGCAGACAGACCCCTCCAGACCTGAAATACTTTCTGCAGTAGGACTGCAAATGCAGTATAATTCAAAATAAGATAAATGCAATGCTAAGCTACTCACATACAGAATTTAGGTAAATCCCAAGTTTACTTCCTTTTTTGATGTCTGTGAGCTGTAACCCATCACGTGCTCCTAAATTTTGAGGGTTTGGTATTGATTCAGTGATAAATTATGAATTACAGGTGTTTTTCCTTTCTTTCATCACTGGTAAGACATGCTGAATATGATACTTTGCTGCTGGTAGATTTACACCTTAATATCCAAACAAAAAGCAAGTGAATATAGCTACCAAAACTGACTGATTCCACAGGTGAAGTGGTAAAAACTCACTAACACACCGTGGCCTGTCAGAAGCATATGGTAAGCAGACTGGAAAATATGACATTCCTTCTCTAGCATCTTTCTCTCAGGATGATTTCATATGCAACTTAGAGAAAAGAAACCCAAACAAACAGGGTGTTTTTTTTTTTTTAATTAAGATAACTTAAATTTTATTTGAATGAACAAATAACCCACTGTTAGTATGGTAATTAGGATGCAGGTATCTTTGTAAAAAAGTCTAAATTAGAAAGGTTTGTTCTTACTTTCTTAACTGTCACTGGGTAATTTACTCATTAATATTTCTCTCACTATTAAATGTCCGGGAGAAAGCAGGATCAGTATTTTCAAATAGTTGTTTCGAGTAGCATGAGCCTTGCAATTCTAGGATACTCAGTTCCAGAGTGTGGCCATGTATTGAATATATTGCCTTTAATTTTAAAGCATTATTCCCCATTTTCAACTTACTTAGCAGTAACAGAGTAAATGTCTGTAACTTCTGGTTTGGTCTCAAACAATTTACTGAATGATATGCAGATTATTGAAATTTAATTAGCAAGTAAAAAACTGTTTTCATCAATTTGTAGGAAATGATGGTTAATAGATGAGAAGTGTGTCCTGGATTAAGTTAAGCTTCTGTTGTTTTTTTCTTTTTTCTTTTGAAATCTTTCAGGAATTCAGTCTTGCACTGACAAAAGGACAGGGAGGTGAAACTCAGACTTTCATCACACATTCTTTGCAGGATGTTTATTTATATGACAAGCTGGGCCAAAGAGATGCTTGCTGGTGCTGCCTGTGCTCCCAAGGCCAGAGGTGACCAGAAAAGGGCCCAGGCTCTCTCTCATTTCCTACAAATATTCAGCTTTTGGAATATTGACTGGAAAACAAACTCTGGCTCTTGAATTTCACGTGCCAGGGACAACAAGGTCTGGCCAGTTCAGTCCTGCCCCAGCCCACAGCAAGGCACTTCAGTCACCACTTTGGCAAAAAACCTGAGTTAAAAGTGTCGGGAAGGGCTGCTGTTAAATCTAACAAAGCCTATAGACTGTGGGAGCCCCTCCAGGTCGTTCCCATTAACACAGATTCCTTGTTGGTTAGACTGTGGAGCAAGCAGGCTTTGAGGTGAGGATAATTTCTGTGTTAAATGCACACTGCTAGCTAGATTTAATTACATCAGATAAAAGATCACTAAATTTCCCTCTAGTAATTAATATGCATTTCTAGAGCAGTTTATATCTTGCATAAAGCAGCAGTGCCCATAGTCCAAACACATAAGAGTTGATGGTCATTTCAACTGACCAGCAATGCAGATAAATACATAAAAATGGGAATGAAAAAAAAAAGTATGAAAATAAAGAGCATTCTGTGAATAGAAAATATAACACAGTATTCAATTCTACCCTTGCAGAGTTATCTTTTTCCCACTGACCGTGGTGGTTTAAACTATATTAAACTCAACCCAGAACTGCAAAGTTCAATTTCTATTTAAAATATGAGTATATTTTAAATAGAAATTGAACTTTGCAGTTCTGGGTTTTGAATCTAGTGTCTGTTCGGGGTTTTTTGTTTGTTTGTGAGGGTTTGTGTGTGTTTGTTTGTTGGTTTTGTGGGTTGTTTGGTTGGTTGTTTGTTTTTTTCACAATCCAGGTATAGAATTCTGTCTTTACTTTTTGCCAAGGTCTGTTATACTTTTATGAGAGTTTCAGTCAAGGTCGTTTAGGCTAAGAAACAGCAATTTTGCACTGATTGCAGTTTCTAGATTTTTCACTGTAAGCAACCACCATTGCAAACTATGACATCATGATGATGTCAGAGAAAAAGCAGTGAACTTATCACATGTAATTCAGTAACCAAACTAATGATACCACAGCATGAATATGTTACAGTATCACCAGGTTAATTAATAAGAGGGGAAATGAAATCCACACCCAAGTAATTAAATACTCCGTGATACTGTAAAGTAGCAAAAACCATTTGAAATAGGAATGCCATAGGAATTTGATCTTACCCTTGCTGTTACCCTGTTCATAGATATATGTCCAAGGATGCTGCATCATGCACAATGTGGACAAAAGTTGTACTCTGTGGCATCATAACTGAAGCAGTATAATTTAATTAAGTCTTTTGACGTGTGTTGTGCTGTATTTGGATTGAGTGACTTGGTAGCATTGGATTACTCATCAGAGTGATCACATCACTGCAGTGATAAAATAGCTGCAAAATTATTCACTTGTCTACATTTAATTTTTTTTTTTATGCCTAAATTTTTTGCTTTTATCTGCAAAATGCAGAGTTAGGTACCTGCATGCACTGAGCAGTGCACAGTCAGAGCTATGGTGCTCAGAACACACAAAAGCTGATGTGATGAGCAGTGTCAGCTGTGTTTAATAACAGTGTACATAAAAGTGTCCCAAGTCCTACCCCTAGAGCTTAGAGAGGGATTAGGAGCATTGGATGTCTCTGGAAAGTTCAGAACTAAAAACTGAGGATAGAAGCCTTTATGTAGCCTTTTAAAAGTAAGAGCAGTGCTTGTTGTTTTTGAGGTATAGCCACTGGATTCCAAGGCAGTAATCTGGAGATGTCTCCTGCCTTGCACTGTGGTTTTGAGATGTCTCCTCTTTACAGATCATGCAGAACAGCCCACAGGTTTTCTTTTGAGAGGTCAGGGATAAGGTTTATAACTTGTAATAAGTTCACATTTTTAAAATGGTACACTGCATACTTTAACTGTTTAATTCATGGTCATAGAATAATGTGGATGTTGAAACTTGCATAGTTCAAAATCCATTTGATAAACATGGGAAAAAAGTTCATGATGCGTTATTTAAGCAGAAAGTCCTGTTTATATTGTTGCCTTATTTCTCATTCTCCAAACTTTCCAAGCTTTAGACAAATCTGGAGACAGAATTTTGGGACAGACTTTTATTTGATGCAGCACAGTACAATTGCTCATATGTTATGTCCCTGTGTTTGGCAGTGCATGACTGAAGGGTGTTGCTATCACATTTTATTTGCAGACAGACCAGATGAAGAAACTTGAGCTCAGGGAAATGCTGCCTGTTTCTGGTACACCTTGCTATACAGGGAGAGTTCAAATCAAAAGGGGAAACACTGGGGTATCTTTCAGTATCATCAGTGTAATGCTCTGATGGTGGTCTGGAAAGGTTTATGCAAAGCAGAGGTGCAGCTTTATGTTTCACCTTAAAAATACAAGCCATCAAACATAGATTCCACATCCTGCTGCGTCACCCTCCTTAATCTGTTTGAAACAATCTGCCTTCCAGAAACTTAAGGGCAAAGAGGGAGAGAACCTGATTTGGTCCCAAAACAGGAGTCATTAACCTTGAGCACTGAGTCACTGAACTTGTGGTGAGCAATGCTGCTTCATCTCCTCTAATCTAACAGATTCTGTCTTGGCAGTCTCTGGTGGTGATTTCCCCAAACACCAGTGAAGCCACGGAGAAGAGTATGGGAAAAAAAAAAAAAGGAGAGAGATAAGGTAGAAAAATAAAGGAATCAAATCTTGCATTGCTGATATGCACAGCTTTTACATCTCACACTAGGTCATTTTAACACACACCACAATATCCGACCCACTGTGATGAATTAGGAATAGATTCAAGGATCAGGTTCCTGGTTCTGAAATGCATTAAGTGTTTATTCCAGCTGTGCTGGTGAGTGCTAATAAATATATAAAAGAGCCACTGTTGTGGAAAGATAATTTGAACAGCAAGTAGTTATGGTTCACAAGAAAAACATGTACACTGAAATATATATATATGTACACACACAGTGATATGGATTTCTAAACATATGTGGGGTCTTTATTTCAGAATGATTTCTCAGAATACTGAATGTGGTCTCTAGTTCAAGTTCTTCACTGGAAGAAAAACAGCACAAAAGCTTTTCAGTGAAAGTCACCAATCCCCAAAATAAAATGCGTATTAAAATGTTTAACCCTAAAAATATCTCTTGTTCAAAGTCAAAATATCTTGACCTTTTAGAGGCAGCAGAGAAATCTCGGTGTGTTGTTGTTTAGTTCATAGCTCAGAAACACAAGCTGTGTTTCTGCTGTAACTGCAGAAGTATTATTCTGGCAAACTATGTGTGCATTTTGTCACACAGTGATACAGCTTGTTTAGACCTGGCTGCAACCCTGTTCCCAATACAGAGGAATTCAAACCGTGTCCTTGCATTCAGTATTATTATAGTTGATTATTCACTAAATATTCAGAGGCTTCAGTGTCATTAAGAGTATATATGCAGAATGACATGGGCAGTATTATCCTCATCAGCGGAGGTTAATGAAAGGAAACTCATCTGGGTTAATGAAAGGAAACTCATCTGATCATCTTTTCAGGGGTCTTACCCGTTGCAAAGCTTTTCCTCATGCATATGTACAGTGTGACAGGCAGCTCTGAGGAGCGCAGGGCTCGGGCAGTGGGAAGCAGGACCATATGCTTAGTCATTAAATACATTCATAGGACAAACTCAATCACTGGAAACATGTGTAGTACAAGATACCGTTTCAATTTGAAAGTGAATTTAGGGTAAATTGAAGGTTGTATCCCGTGCACAGTGTCGTAACATGGTGTTGCTATGGAATCAAAAGGAATTTTATGCAAAAACTGCTGGATGGTGTATTCAGAGTACTTGTACGTTGCATTTTCGTTAGGGATGGTAAAGTCGTGCTGAATGCAAATGAACCCAAAAAGCAGGGACCTGCAGCACCTGTGCCAAACTGAGATCGGGTGGAAACTGATGGCAGCTGGATCAAAAGCATTCTGCATCTTCCCATCAGTGTCACGCACCTGATCTGGAGTAAGAACAAAAATTTACTGTTTATGCTTCTCCATTAAGGATGTGTATCTTGAGAAACATGTTTCTAAATATACTTGGAGGAAAATGTCATGGGGATGAACCCTTTGCCCTATACTATATTAAACTTTAAGTCCTCTTTCTGTTCTTTTTAACATGTGTATTTTAAGCACAGAGAATATATTTATGTTCTCTGAAAGGCAGACTCATCTAGAAGTTCCCTCAACACCCTTGTCTCAGTGAAATACCACTGGAAGAAATTAAATCTGTATTTTAAGTGAAATCCATCAGCATTTCAACATAATAGGCCATTTCCCTGTTACAATTAGACTTTTTTCTATCCCATTATTCAAGCCAACAGCATTCACAGGGACTTTTTATTTTCAAAGCCCGCATGAAATTTAAGTAGGGAACAGCACCTTTCTTTCTCTCTGTGGCTGAAAGTGACGTGGCAGTGACTCATGTTTTGTCATGTTTTTACTTATAGAACACTTGCATGAACTTAAACTTGGATATTAATGAATTATATAATTTAATAGATATCTTACTTCATGAAAAACATTGCCAAAGCTGGATTTTTATTATCTGCATGTTGAATAATGATGCTTATTTTAGTGCTTGCATCTAATGATACAGATTAATTTTTCTTTTGGTTAGTGCATGTAGGCTGAGGAATTCAAAGTTTGTTGTTTTGTTTTTTTTTTTTAAAGATGTAAAACCGCAGTTCTCTCAGTGTTTGGCAGGCGTGGAGTTACAGGAACTCCTGGTATTGCTGTTCAGCTGAGCACCACCACAGAATTGTTACCTCTGTAGTGCAGTTTGAGCAAGGACTGATTAACCAACGGTTTTATTGGGGCATTTCAGAGGTAATCTGTGAATATGGCAATGTTTCATGGTACCTCTCCTGCGATGAGGTTTGATGTTGTCTCAGTTGTCACTCCCTTATCTGTGTCAACAGCCAGAAAGTGGGGCTCTGGCTTCTCTCTTATTAGAAATAACTTTAGAATATGTTGGGTTTATGAACGTTTTTCAGATTGCATGTAATTAGTTTGTCAGAGGGTTGTGGAGTTTTTTACTTGTTTTGACTAGCAAAGAATTTTATTGTCTCTTTTATGAGAGCAGCAAATGAATTTCCATTTTTCTTTTGCTCTAGCAGAAAAAAGTATTGGATGCGATATACTTTAGAGTTGGCAAAAGTGGTGAAAATAAAATGTTTGAGGAACAGCTTAGAGGAGGTGCCTGAATTCATAGCAGGTAAAAGCTCATGTGGTGAAGTCCATTTATAGTCAGTTTATACTGGGGGTAACATTTGAGAGGAGTCTCAGCTGAGAAGTGTTTTGCAGCCCACCACTCAGTTGGAGTTTCTAAAACACTGTTACTAATTAATTCAAATGGTGCCACTCTCTTTTATTCTCATTAGAAACGGGAACACTTGAGGAGTCAGGTCCTGGATTTGTGCCATCCCCTTCTTTGAGGTGAAACTGAAAGCACCTGTTAATTACTGAAACCGGTGTAATTATTTTAGAAGAAAGTGATAACAGCTGTGTGACACTGTCAGCTGGATTTCTTTGCTTAAAACATTGTCTGTTGTTAACTGCTCACCTTTAAACTTTACATGTTTGGCATCTGCTTTAGAGGCCTTTTTTTTCACTTGAAAATTGCTACTAGGAAACCTGAAACACACATGAAAGTGAGGATAGGAAAAATACCATTTTGTCTGTAGTAAAATTTGTGGTAGTGATTTTAGGAAACGCTCTTGTTTCGAGTGCTTTGTATTAGTCACCTGGAAGTCAGAGGGGTTGGCTTTTGTCACCGGGCACCCAAGGATGTGACTTAGACAAACAGTTGGACAAAACCCCCTAACAGTAGGGTTTTGTGTACTTTTGCCGAAGTTTTTGGTACAGCTCAGCACCCGAATTCCTAAAAAGTTGCTGAAATGGTTGCACTGAAGGCCAAGAATGCACGGAACATTCCTGGTACCTGTAGTTCTGAGCTGATACAGACTCTGTGCTGCAGCTGGGCCTCGGGGCTGGTTCTTAGAGCTCCCTGGGTTTCTTTAAACACCTTCCTTGCTTTACAGCAGCACATTTTGGAAGGAGAGAGTCCCTATGACTGGAGATGGGACAGGATATTGTATGTGTGCTTATTACATGGCCAGTGCAGCGGAGTGGGATGGGTTCACTACTCACACGAGGGGGAAGGAAGCTGGAAAGTCAAAACTGGAAGAGATTGTGCCCAAGTGAGGCAAAATGGAGTTCCTCAGAGAATAATTTATCTGTGGTGTTGTTGTTGCTGCTGCTGTTGTTTGTTTTGGGATTTTTGGGTGTTTTTTTTTTTTTCCTTTTTAATTCAACTGTATGCTCCAGGCATTCAGGGATGCAGAAATGTACAGGTATTTATTAACAACAAAAAAAGGTCTTCTACACCCTAAAACTGAAGTATTAATTTTGCAAAGAAATACTTTGTGTATGCCAGTACATATTAGTTCCTTTTTGTCTGCTACCCTATGCCTGGTTCATTGCTTAAAAAGAGCAAGTCCCATGGTAAAACTCAGTAGATACACATTAGTTTAATATGTTTTAGAAATAATGTCCTCTAACTACATACATATGCCAGGCAGAAGAAAAAACAATGCCTTTAAATTAGTCAAAAGCTTTTGTGTGCTGTGGTTTCTATTCTGAAATTTCCTATAACTGTTTTTTTCCTCTCCAAAGCAATTGGAAAGATTTAGTCAGTCTCAAGCATCTGTTTGAATATTTCCTAGTGGCAAGGTCCAAACTTGGCCGAGCTGTTTTGGCTGGTGATGGACAATTAGGTGGTGCTGGAAAATGTCCCTACAGGTGTGGTACCTGTGACAGCCAATGGAAGGAACTAACCCTGCCCTGCAGATCTGGGGTTCTCGTGCACACACAAATCCATTTGTTATAGGACTGTATCACTTATTATACAATACTTCATAGTACTGTGCTTAAAAGGCACTGCAGTTTTCTGTTCCTCCCAGAGCCAGTGTCCTACAACACCCAAGGACTTGTACACTCTGCTAAATTTTTAATGTCCTTTTAATCAAACAGATGCTACCATTATTCTGCGTGACAAAACAGTTGGAAAAGTAAAGCGTAGAAACTAGCTTGGATTTTTTCCTAGAATTATGTATAAATTTTATTTTCTGAAGAGTCAGAATAAGCCATCAGCTTTCCACAGAGTTGTTCCCTGAGCAAAGCTGGAAGCAGCAGAGGAATGAGCCATGTTGATGTTTCATTGCTGCCCATACGAGCAGCTAGATCATTGTCTTGGCTTTCCAGTATCAAAGCTATGCTGCTGTTTTGTGATGTACATATGGCCTGGGAAGAAAGGAGATGACTTTTTATTTAAGAAGGTTAATAGGTCCCATGGTTTCTGGAGCTGAGTTTGTTTGGATTTGGGTGGTGAACTTATAAAGGTGTAGTTGTTCCAGCAGCAGAGCAGGCAGACAGGCTCTCCCAGTGGCATTGACATTTACTGTAACTTGTGTGTATCCATCTACAGCTTCAGTGGTCTGCTCACCAGAGAGTTCAGTGCTGCCAGAAGAGCACTCTGGGTTTGTTTGGAAGGCTTGGGTTATTATGGGTATGCATTTGCTTGGCTGAAGATAAAAATCTAATGAGAAACAGAGAGGGTTTGTGTTTATGTGTGTATGTAGGAAATTTATATCTGGGAGCTTTGCTGCTCTATCTGGGAAAACCCTGTTTGCCTTCGAAGGCCACGTGAAAGCTGAGCTTATGTTTGCATGCACAGACTGTGTGATCTCGTTCTCTCATGGTAAAGGATAGTAGGTTTTGTTCTAAATTATATAAACGACACTCAAATTCTTAGATGGACATACTGAGCACAAAATGTGTGTAAGCTTTAAAAAAAAAGGGGAAAATGCTCTGCACTTCATTTCTTACATGTGCTGGGTAGGCAAGGAATGTGTGTGTGTGATGTGAGACAACATTCATACTTGGACACAGGTATAACAATCCAGATTATTCATGGATAATCCAGATTTATCACTGATTGCAGGTGTTTTCTTATGTTGCTACTCTGTGTCTTTATCTGATGCGTTAGTATTGGGTCATTTTAGTGACTGTGAATCATTTCTTTTATGTACAAGGAGTTCAGTCGAGTTATTAGTGCTGGACATGTTTGAAACAGTAAAAATAATATCTTCTCTGTGTACTTGCAGAAATAGAATCTTAGGGGTGATTTGCAGAAGTATTTTGGAGAGAAACCTAATTTGTGTGTTCAAATTGTAAATTGCTTCTGACCAAAGTTTCGACATAGTGAGATTCATTAATGTTTGGAGAAAATGAAATGTCAATATTAAGATACAGAAAAGTTTTCTTATGAAAACTTGGAATTTCTAATGTTTCAGTAGTGATGTTGTGAGGTTTTTTTCACTTTTTTACAATCTGATTGGTTTTAGAGCCTTGGCCACATCTACCTTGAATTCCTTTAAAATAAAATTAAACCTTCAGTTTTCTCTTTTATAATGTTTTAGGGTAGTGTTTGGGCTGAGAAATTAGGGTAAAAGTTGCTAAGAACCAGTGTCAAAATTGCTCCTGCTGCATTCTGGATTTAAGACAATGCCCTTAATTAGATGCTTTAACTTTCAGTCAGCCCTGAAGCAGTCGGGCAGTTGAAGTGGATGCTCATTGTAGGTTCCTTCCCACTGAACTACTCTGTCCTGTTCTGCTCCCTGCCAGACGTTCTGTTCTGCTTATTTTTACTGCCAGTGCAGAGGAACGAGTGTGCTGTGGAAGCTGAGCAATAGGCCAGTCAGCAGCAATTCGAACACTGGCCCTAGCAGAATATGTTTGCACCATTATAATGGTTCTGCTGCTGCTCATTGCAGTTTATCCCATTAACAAACTGTGGATGTTGCTCTGAGCAGAGCTACTCTGAGTTTCTAAAGTAAAACCAGACACCTCTCCCTTGCTGGTCAAGCAAAGAGAGCCAGAATAAATTAAGAAAATAATGAGGTTTTTATTTTCTGAAAACACAGCAACTTTTTTTTTTTGTTTTAACTGCTCCGTGAAGAAGAGTGTCATGACTGATTCCAAAATAAACCAAATCTGTGAGCTGAGAACACAGAAGTTGTGTACAAAGGGGTTTGAACCTTAACGAAGTGCAAAACTTCCGGGATCCTTGTTCCCTCTGTCCGTTTGTTGAGGATCTGTGACAACAACAGGACTGTCACATGTTTTCAACTCTCTCTCCGTTCCATCCCTATCAGTGTCAGATTCAGAAAGCTCTGAAGCTGGTTTAGATCTAAGTCTCCAGATTTCTTGTCAGCCTGTCTGGAAAGCAGCAGAGGTTGAGGGAGCATTTAAAATAATCCATCTCTGGATGACAGGTGAATAAAGAAGAGATTGAATGAGTAGAGAAAGGTGTAGGCTAAAGGAGAACTGTAATATGGCACTTGGAAAGGGGAGGGGAAGGGATAGACAGGACGAAAAAGAAAGCAAGGAGGGAATAAAAGCAAAATGAGAAAGGATATGTCAGATTTAAGAATAGAAAATATAGCAGGAGGACAGCAAATGTGAGAGGGGGAATGCAGGGAAATGTATGTTGAAAAAAAGAAGTAGGAAGTGTTACAGTTTTCCTTGAATCTCCCTGCTGAAAGAATGGAAATGACGCAGAATGTCTGTACACACAAAAAAGCTGTAGCTGCTGCTTCTGGATCCTGTCCCCAAATTCCCCTTTTGAATGAGCACTGGGGAGTGAAGAGAAGGGAGAGAGGAGAAGGGCATTACTTCTCTAATGAGGGAGAAAATGTTTTCTGCAAATCCTGACTTCTACCTCACCTTCATGTGTCAAACTTTGTGTTTCTGCTATTCTCCAAGGAGCTTCCCCAGAGTTTTGTTTCTGTATAATACCTGTTCTCTTTATTAATTCTTGAGGTTGAATGGTAAGAATTGGAAAACGCGATGATGGGAATAGTACCTTAATTATTATATGTGTATTTACTCTGTTACTCTTGCTGTTCTTTACTTCAGAAAATAAGGAGCATTATTTTTAGAAGCATGGCATTAGTGATCCTTGTTAATATGGGTATATTTTTGCCATATCCTTGGAGTTTATACTGGGCTTTGAAATAGTCAAAGTTTGGAATCAGATCAGGGAGTACGTTTGCAGTTGTTCTGTAAGACTTAGGTCTTATTCTTTAGATCTCTACTCATTTTGAGTAGGGTGATTTCTTTGTAGTGTACTTTGCAGCTTTTGTAAAGTATTTTGAGGCTCTAAGATAAAAGCAAATTACTGGGGAATTTTGCTATTTCTTTACCCTTTTTTTTGATACTTCTTTATCCTTTTCCTTTAGAAGGGATCCATCCCTTCGTAATTCCTTGGAAAGATAACTTGAAAATGCTCACTTCCGAATCCAACCTGGATGTTAAAGGAAACATCTAGGCTGTGAGAGGGTTAGCATTTTTCGGTAAATAAATAAAGATTACTGGCAGCAAGCAAAAGCCTGCTACAGTAGCTGCAGCACAAATGCAAAAGCATCAAAGATAATGACAGCTGTTTATCTGTTTGTGATGTTAATGCATAACATGTAACTGAGGCAGATAAAGAGACCAAGCATCAGATCCTTCACACAGGAATAAAAACAAATCCCAGAGCACAGAGGGTGCACCGATCAGCCCTGCAGATTGTGTCAGCCCTCAGCGTCGCTGAGACCTCAGCACAAACCTTTCCTAAGCAGCGACGTGGCATCTGCACCTTAAAACACTGCTGAGTATTGGAGCTGTTCGGGCTTCTCTGCCACACTTGGGTTTGTGTTGTTTATGCGTGTCAGAATTCACTGCTTTAAAAAACCCGTAAAACAATAGTTTGTCTCTTTCTGCTGGCAGCTTTATGGTTCTGAGCTGTGCTTGCTCGCTTTCTTTTCCAGCATAGTTGCTCAGAGAACTTAAAATCAAACCCACATACTTTCATATTTGGTTTTTGGGAGTTGTTTTGGTTTTTTGTTTAGCTATATTAAAAATGTGCAGTTGTTCAAATCATCGCAAGTTTTCTATGCCATACTTCACATGTGCTTTTTTAAAAGAGTTTTTATATCACAATGCTTGCTTAGGGAATGCCATGCTGGGGTATATTTAGATTTCACATTCTGTCCCAGCACAAATTTTATTCTGCTAAAAGGCATTGGCAAGAAAAGGATAGCTTGAAATGAGAATATTAGCATCCAAGAACCAGTATTACTTATTTTGATTTAGAGTGGATAAAGGATGTTTTCCTTTCTTTCATAGTTTGAAAATTAAAATCCCTTGGAATATTTTAGAACATTAACTGTGGTTAAGGGATTAAATGAAGCAAAATGGTTTGGTGTATGTTGAATCAATCAGAATTAAAGTTCGTTTATAAGTGACAGATTTTCTATGCACAGCAACTTTCTTTTAGTACCTCTGGTGTAAATGACTCTTCTTTTTAATATGCCATGCTACCTGTGTTTAATGAAGTGATTTAGGTATGCTGGGTAAGTTATTTGTGAATTTCAGTTCTAAACAGGACGAGAATTGCTTTTCAGGAGTGCAGTATAGCGGGATGAGCTTTCCCAAGATGAGCTAGGTGGCAGAATTGACTAAGAAAGTGGTGCTTAGTTATTCCTTAAGCTCTGAACGCCGGTTTGCTCACTGAATCATGTAAAGTGCAGTCCATTTTAACTTTATACCTTACTAAAAGGAATTATCTGTTTATATCAAATGCATTTTGTAATATTTTATGCAGAATACCTTGGAGCAGATGTATGCTAATTTCCAAAATGCTACAGGCTCTCAGTGAGCTGGGAAAATGCATCTTGTTTTGCAAATCCAATATGGTTATTTAACAGTTCTGTGATACAATTATTTTTCATGTATATTACACAATGCAAGGTCTACAGAAGGATTCTGCTGATAGCATATTTCCCTGAGGTTCTCTGCTCTGCCTTCCCAACTTTGCCTGCTTTATACACTCAATTTTTACTGAGGACAAAGGTGAAGAGTGGATAGGAAAACAGGGATGACAGATGTTTGTCATTACTGTTTAATGCTCTGTTCTTGGACACTAAGATGGAGAGTGTGGTGTGAAAACAGAGCGAGAACACGTTTTTAACTTACATATTATTGACTCAATGGCCTTAAATACAAGTATGTAGCTATTAAATACAAAGTAGTGGTTCACTGGTAGTTTTGAATGTCAGTGGAAGAAGATATGTTCCCCGTGAAGCTTTCCTGTTGGTGATTGTTACACTCTGATCCAGGAGAAACACCACATCATAACTCCCTTCAGGTTCGTCTTTTCCACATAGCCTAAAGGGGACTCTGCTTTTATTGTATTGGGGGAAAATGATTCAAAAAAGGTATTCTGGCTTTCCTTTCCCTATCCCCTTCCGCTTCCCCTTCCCTTTCCCCTTCACTTTCCCTTAGCTTTTTACTTTCCTTTTCCCTTTTGTCCACCTACCTCCCATCTTTTTCCCGGAACCCCTCTGATGCAGTAATGCAGCTCTGAAGGCACAGAGAGGCAATGCTGTCTCAGGAGGACTGAGTGTGCACAGCTGGGACTCAGGAACTCCTGGAATTTGTACCTCTGCTGCTCAGTTGTTTCGTGTTACTACATTTGTTAAGTCACTCAGGTTCTAACACGTTTTTCTTCCCGTGAAGTGGCTGATGACAGGTGGTGAGGGTGCTGGGTGGTGGCAATAGCCCCTGTCACTGTGGTGGCTCATTACTCTCTTGGTAGGACCCTGTTCTGTGAAGGACTGGCTCAGCACAGCCTGCCTGGTGTGGTCTGTGCTCTGGGAGGCTTCGTGCATCACACGCGTGGTGAGATTCGTTCCAGAGCACCCGTTCCAGTCCACGACAGCAAACAGGGTAAAGTAGAAATAAATATGATAATTAAAAGAAAGTTATGCTCATAGATGGTGGAGACCAGGACATGTATTGTTCTTCATCCAGAGTCTTTGCATTCATTTGCAAATATATGTTCTGTTAGTGAAGTAATCCAGGGTGTTTAATGGAATTCACTTTCCAATAAAAGGGAAACAATATTGAATCTATTAATCTGAGAGTTATTCCAAGAAAGGATCTTGCTTTATGCAATGGCCTGCTAGGAAACAATTGTTATCCAACTCATTTTGGGTAAAATCTCCATTAGTCAGTATGTGCTTTTGAGATTAAATTTGCAGCTGTACTTACTGCACTTTGTTCCTGCTTTAAAAGTAGTGCTGTTTGTGTTTTTTCTGTCCTGTGCAGTAACTTTTTTGAACATAGAGCTTCTCTATGATCATGACCCAGTTACGTTGAGTTTGACAACATGGTTAATAAGGATATCAATAATAATTCATAGTCTTCTTTTGTAGTTAGTAGTAGTGGCCTATTGTAATTTTCCTTGACAGCACATATGGGGGGTGAAAAAGTAAATAATAAAAGTGCCGCATGGAACATAGGCCCACTCTTATTTTTTTTACAACTATTTCTTTCATCCTATTCATAATTATTACGCAAGGTTCAAAATAATTTTGTGTGTGATTTTGGCTTCTGCTGATGGATTCTGAGCTGTAGATGTGTGACAACAATGGTTCCCTGACTTAATCAGCTTCATTACTTCGATCACCATTGTATAAATCAGCAAATGAGGTTGTCCAAACCCTATTCACTCTTAGAGTCTCATTACTAGTTCTTTTAACTGAGATTAAAAGTAACTATAAACTCCACTATAGGTCTTGTGGCCAAGAAAATGCATTATCTCCTTTCTTTCCTTTGCTGGTCAGAAGTTCAAGCCCTTTAGTTGGCTTTTTAGTCCTGTCTTCACAAAGGATGAGATACATCCTGCAGTCTTCTGCTTTCAAACTGGCTTTTTGCAGTGTCTGCCTGCTTTAGGAGAAGAACTGCAACTCTTTGATGGATGGAGAACTTCAGTGCAGCTCCAGGTTGACCTTGGACAAAGGTGAGAAAAGGGACACCCGTTTTGTATGTCTCATTTATTCCTTCTCCTGTTGTGGAAAGGAATTTTGTAGTTGTGTTACTTCACATTAAAATGATATAACTTTTACCCCCAACCCTCATCTTGCAGATCTGATACTTTATGATGCTTCAAGTGAAAAAAGTCAACAGGGTACACCCCCAATTGCGTTTGTAGAGTTTCAGCCTTTCATCTTAATCAGAGGAGAGCTGTATTCTAATCAGCATGTCAGTGCTAGTTTGCTGAGACTGCTGCTCTATCACTTCTCTCTCTTTCCATAATCCAGTAAATCTCCATTTCTCAGATCAAGCTTGTCATGTATGAACCCTTTTCCTGTGAACTTTCAAGATTCTGGTAGTACAGAGAGAGCTGTATAGGTGTGTAACCACCATATCAAAGAGAAATCTTCATTTTCACTGTAAATACTCATCACATATTTGATGCAGTGTAAGAATCTTCATGAACGAACTCTGCCAGGCTCTAACTTACTACTCAGTGTTGTCTTCTCAACCACACCTGGCTGGATTTAGATGAATTACTTGTTGCAAGATAGATTCGAGGATTTTTCAGTGGAATTTCTTGTGAAGGAAGAAGTGCATTTCCAGGTTTACAAGGAGGAGTTCTTGGAATTTGAATATTTTCTCTTCCAGTTTGTTTGTCCTTCTTAGTTTTGCTGCTTGGGTGTAGGACCTTGTGCTTGGAAACTTCCATCCAGCTGAATGGACGTAGAATTCCAGTAAAGTTAAATAGATACATAGTAAATATTCTCACTGGGTTAAAGGTGTGAACTTTTTTTCTTTTGTGATCAACCATAGCCCAGGTGAAGCTTCCTTGAGAAAATAACATCTGGTCTTGCGAAGAGAAGTGGATGTTCAGCTCTTTCATTTAATCAAGGTTTTGAATTCCTTCTACCCTAGTATTCTTACAGCCATATTGGTGCAGAGTTTGGAATGCATAAATGGATAGATGATGAGGCAACTGACTGCTGGATTTACAGGGCTGGGATGGTTGGTTCAGAGCTCACTTGGTGGCTCCTTAATGGTCATGTGCCTCAGGATTTGACTCAGGGGCAGTACTTTAACAGCAGTGTGGAAAAGGGGTGAGGAAGCACCATGTGTAGTGGAAGATAGGGCTGCCCTCCAGAGGGGCTTGGATAAGCAGGATATAAAAGGTAAATAGAATCATAAAGTGGTTGTGGTTAAAAGGGACCTCTGGATGTGCCCTGGTCCAACCCCACTGCTCAAGCAGGGACACCCAGAGCTGGCTGCCCAGGACTGTGCCCAGATGGCTTTTGGGTGTCTCCAAGGTGGGAGACTCCACAGCATCCCCAGGTGCCTGTGCCAGGGCTCAGTCACCCTCCCAGAGGAACAGTTCCTGCTGTCCTGAGGGAGCTCCTGGCTGTCAGTTTGTGCTCATTGCCTCTGGCCCTGTCACTGGGCACCACTGGGAACACCCTGGCTCAGTCTTTTCACCCTCCCTTCAAGCATTTGTTCACACTGACATCCCCCTGAATCCTTCTCTTCTCAGGGCTGATCCAGCCCGGCTCTCTCAGGCTTCCCTCATAAGAGAGATGTGCCAGTCCCTTAATCATCTTAATGGCCCTTTGTTAGGCTCTCTCCAGTAAGTCAGTGCCTCTCATGTAATGGGGATATTAATCAATATTGCTAAATATTCATCCTCTAATTTTTTCAGCTCCTTTGATTTCTTTAGAGTACATTGGGCATTTTAAAATAGAGAATTCTTCAGTGAATATTTCAAAATTTTTTAGCTGTAGAATTGTGGGTTGAGTTGGGTATTTTTGACTTTCTTTGTGTTCCTTTCTTCGACACAGAACCAAGATATTCACAGTTAACAGTGCATTATTTACATGTGTAGGATTACTCTGTCCTCTCGATAGAAAGGTGCCTAAGGAAAAGACCGAAGTTGTTGATGGAGATTGTTGATTGTGGATTGGACCTGAGTGACCTGAGGTGTAGGACTGTGCTGTCAGCCATGCAAACTTGTAACCAGTAATCCTTAAATAGTAAAGTTTGCAGAGGCAAAAGCTTTGAAGGAAGAAAAATAGACAGTATTCAAATTGTGAATCTGAGGGTTTAGACATTTCTATACCTCATCAGCAATAACAATTTTCCTCCCTGGGGAACAACAACAACAAAAAAACCTAAAAAAGAACCTGATGTGCTTTTTGGTTCTTCAAAGATCTTGAAATATTTATTTAAAGTTTTACCATCTTAATAATGGAAGTCGACTTCATGGAATTATGACAAATTTAAAAATATATTTTGTTTCCTTTGGCAATGCAGTGCGTGGTTGATAAATTACTTGGTTCTTTATGTTGTTCAACTGCTTGTGGACACAACGTTAACATAAGGAAAACTAAACTGAAAGCAATTTTATGCAGCTTTTTTTACTATACCCTTGAGCATTTTCTAAGTTTGCATTTAATCACAGAATCTTGGCCATGATATTTCTGACAGGTAATTTCCTTAATGCGGTTGACAGAGATGGATTACATGGAAGCCTATTGGATCCAATGCTTTTGTGTGCAAGTGATAAGACTAGATTAGGGTTATCTTGCTCTGAGTGCCTGGAAAGATACAGCCACCTAATAATTCCCCTGGTAATATGGATGGGTTTGTGGGAGCAGAAATTCATGGCCAGATACTGGCCTGCAAAAGCATTACCAGTTTCTGTTGCACCTTGAGAACATCTGGGGTGATGTGTGCTTTTCTGTCACGTGGTAATAGCAAATTATATGTCGGGGAAAGACAAATGTATTAAATATTCATCAGATTGGGAAAGTGATAAGGCAAGAGGCAGGCATGTATATTGGAAATAGCAATGGTATTTAAAAATAAAATTCTTTTGGTAAAACTGTGAATATTATTCTTATTTTAGAGAGAAATAACAAAAGTAACATTTATCCTTTTAACTGCTATAAATTTATGTGTGAGAAAATTCATGTCTTGTTGCCTTAATGAAAGACCCTAAGCATGAATGTTCTTAATCAGGATGGGTTTTGAAGCAGGATTTAATTATAAATAACAAAGTCTGAATTTTAGTTGTTAAAAATATTCTTTCGCAGTCAAGACTTTTGAACACTTGAGTAGAAAGTGGTATACAAAACCTTGGGGGAAATAATTAAGAGCCATCAATGTATAGCATATTTTTATTTACCTGTTGCAGGCATTCACCTCAATGGAAAAAGGATTTTTTTGGTGATCTCTAAGATCCTGACAGTTTTATAACTTCCTCAGACTTAGTGGGATGAAGAAAATAAGTTTGATGGTCTCGTAGTTAGCAGTGTTGCAGCCAAAGCATCTGTTAGTGGTCTCTCTTTTGGAAGCAGAGTTGTTGGAAGGCAGAAGGTTGGAGACAAGAGCAGGTCGTGTTCATAAACCAGCCTCCTGCCACTCCCTGTGCGATCAGCAGAGCCAGAGCTGTGTTCTCAGGAGGCCATTCAGAGTAAGGGTTTAATTTAGATGGTCTGAGTCACGTCCTGGGGGATCTTTGTGTCTCTCACCTGGTTACTGAGAGGGATAAAATGAGCAGTTTGCCTAGGCTGGAGTCAGGTTTTGGGAGTATTTGCTGGAGTAGGGAGCTGTGGAGATTCAAGGCGCAGAATGGTTCTCTGGGTGTTACAGCTTTTTCAGCAGTGGAGTTTGCTGTACATATAAAATGTTCAGAGGGATTTTGGTGGGGACTTGGAGAGGGGGGAATACAGGCACTGCATTTCTTGGCATCATGGCTCTTGGCTCCTCTCTAACCAGTGCTGTAAAATCTGTGGCCGTGTTATTTCTGGAAGACACAGCAGGTGGGAAAGACCATCCCTCTATTGCAGTAAAAAAGAAAGAGGAAAGAAAAGCCAAACAAACCCATGGAGAATATTTGGGTTTGGTGTTACAGGGCAGCTCTGTGTCCTTTGTGTCCTTACATCTTGGCCCTATAAAATATATCACCTATCTTTTCCTTGGTTTATTTTCCAAGGGGGGAAAAAAAGGCATTTAATACAGAGATTGTCTCATGAAAAAGGATCACGTAGGTGTTTAATATATGCTGTGATGAGTAATTTTGGTCATGGTACATAGAAAGCTACTTTCCCTCACCTTCTTTCTAATAAGAATTTTAATCCATTGATGACAAAACCTCTAAAGTATTTCCTTGCTGCATTGTAATACACTGTGACGAATTACGTCTCAGGAGTTGTAAAATTTTCTCATAGCTTGTAATACCTCATTTAATGAATTGATCACACTGAAATGTAAAGACGAAGCAGCATTTATTTTGTATGTTATATTGCATATAATTTTTAGACTTGACATTTATAGCCATGGAAGCTGTTATTTTACATATCATTTTCAAACCGTATCAGCCTTAAACACATTTAAATTTAATAAGCAAGTAGATTAGATTTGCTTTTAAGCTAGGCATATCATTATAGTTTGTGTTCCCTTCAGTAGGGCACATGCTTACTATTTAATGCAGTATTTAGTTGTCTTTTAAAACCTAAAAATAATAAAAGGGGATGTATTTACAAAAGTAATTGAATGTAGAGCTGCTTTTGGGGACAGTGCCTCTGTCATGATTTTTATAGAATGTAGGCATTAAAGTAGGTTTTGGGTTTTATTAAAAATTACCCTGTTTTGAGGAAATATTAATGTAAGAGCTATATGGGTTTCAGTTATGAAATACCAAATCTGTCATAGTAACATATGGCCTGATCATCATCTCCTGCAGAAAAAAATCCATGGGAGGGGAGAGCTTATTTGGAAACTCTGCATGATTTACCAGGCAGACTTTCTGATGCCTCATCTTTCTCATCAGAAAGAATTTGTAGCTGCCAAGGAGGTGGATTCTTACAGCCTTCTAACTATTTAAATGCCTTACCATCCATAAAAAATATGTTGTTAGCAGTGGGGGAAAAAGGCAGCCCTTGTTCCTTCAATCCTGGTTCTTGTCACTGCTAAAGAAACTTTATGGAATGTCACAGAGAGAAACTCTGCTGTCTTTGTGATCTGTTTGTGCTTCCCACCTCAGAATCTTGGTGGATGTAACAGCAGCTGAGAGAAACGTAATGAAAATCTGAAATTTATAAAATCTTCGGGGACTTTTCTCTGGAGATGAAGTTGGTTTTCCTACTGTAGCTGCTAAAAGGTAATTCCAGCATTGTACTTGTTACTGTGGGACAAAATAGGATGCAAATAAGAAACTTCTCACCTTAACTCAGAAGGAGGAATGATTTTGGTTCTCCAGTTTTCATTCTTCTTTAAAAAAATAAGTTTGGAAATATGGTATTGAATTTTTCCAGACTTTTTGAGTTTTTTTTTTTTCATCAAAATAAGGCTGATGACTTTTTATCAAACTGGATACTATCAAACTGACTTCCACCAAACTGGAAAATTTAAGTAGCACACCTTGTCTTAGAATGTCTTTGAAGGATGTAATTTTAAAATTACATTTTGAGGTGTTTCTCCTCTTAAATACATCATTTCACATTGTGCTCATATCCAACTGGTTAGTGAGAGGGAAATCAGATGGCTTGCACCAGTACTAGTAAAGAAAATAGTTAGACCAAAGGTTTGGTGCATGTTTCTTACCACTTTTGGTCTAAGGTGGCAAGTGTTTGTCCTGAGCCCAGGGGCAGTGCCTCCCTCCCTGGAGTGCTCCTGGCAGAGACAGGAGGCACAACACTGCTGCTCCTCCTGAGGAGCTGGTGCTCTGCTCCCGGGGACACGGGCAGCAGAGCCACAGAACTGCCTGTCCTGCTTTGCTGCACAGCCATGGGGCCCACGCTTCGTAAGAGGATGGGGGTAAAGGAGGCAGGGTCCTTATCACCAAGGAAAGATATCTCACAGGGCTTCAGGAAGCTGCCAAGTCTTTTGTCTTTGGCCATTCTTACCTTTCTGCACTTAAATCCCTTGTGTGTGCCATCCACACAGTCAGTACGAGGGTTAAAGGAACCATCACTGCGCTGAACTTGAGCGTGTATTGCAAAGGAGGCAAAAATGGTCTTCCTAAATTAAACCACGTCCCTCAGCTGACCAGTCTCTACTATTTACTTAATGCCCTTTCATATAAACACACCTGTGGCTGTCCACATGGGGAAAACAGGCTCTGATGAAAGCAGATTTCCCAGGCACATCAGGAGATGGGCAAAGGGACTGCAGAAGGCCAAGGGTTAGTGAACTGATAAGCTTCCAGGAAGTACAGGGTTCAGTAATCAGCAGGGTGACACAGAAAAGGCATCAGGAGAATTACTTGTTTGCTAGGGGGTTTGTGAGAGTGTTCTTTAAAAATTAGGTGCATAGTTACCGCTCATACAAACTCGTATGAATCACCCTGAATTCCATCCTGTGCATTCCCCTAGATTATGTGATCTCTTAACTTTTGTTGATAGTTTTTTTTGGTGTAGAAGATTGGCAATGTACGGTGTCAGCAAAATATGTCACGTAGTCATGAGGCGGAACTGAAGGACTGAATAATTTGTGTCATGTCTTGCTCACAAGGATAATTAAATGGAATGGCATTTAAGTTGATGGAGTTACAGGGGTGGCCACTGGCTAAAGAATTGTCTCCTGTTTTTTTCCGGTAAAATGATCATCAGTATTTTGTTAATTTTCCACCTTGTCACTGTGTGTTTTAATATCCTTATTTGTCCTTGCACTTTCAGCAGGAATAACTCAATTACAGGGACTAGAAAATAATTCTAAACCACAATTACTTAAATAAGAAATCATATGTTTGTGGAAATGAACACGTTGTAGCTTTTATTCAAATGCAACCTTTTCATTCTTTCATTCAAACAGAATGTTCTGCACAGTGAAATTAAACTTAATAACATAAAAAAGTAGTTAAAAAAACCCAACCAACCAAACAAAACAACACCAAAATACTAATTTCTGGGGGTTTGTAGCAATGCATCTTTAAGTTTACCTCAGCGCTGAAGAGGCCATTTAAAAAGATAAGAGCTTAATCCAGACATCAGTGATGATTATTTCCTGCAATATGGTAATAAATATACCAAAGTACCCTCTTATCTTTAATAATTCAGAATTCATTGAGCATTTAAAAGTTTTCCTGTTCTGTCATTTAGGAAATCTGATAGCAATTTTTTTAAAAATGAGCTGTATCTTGAGAACATGGGGAAAATTGGTGCAGTATGTAAGGGATGTTATTTCAGTATGGCAGTTGTTGCTGACTACATTTGCATAAAGGGTTAAAGATTCTCCCATTACCTGCTTGAAAACTAATCATTAGGATGAAGTCACATGAATTATTTGGAAGGCATACCCTAAATCAGTTATTTTATAAGAATCTGCTCAACCCTCCCCTTGAAATGATGTATGAGAAATCTATAAGGTAACTTTGTACAAAAATAATATATGCTATGCTTTACCAGGGGAAAAAAAAAGTCTGAATGACTCTTTCTGGACAATAAAGTACTTTTCAACTGAGATTTACAATTTTATTTCCATGATTGTCCAGAAGGTATGCATTTGGGTTTGTAATACAGGTAAGGGAATTGGTAATGATTTTAACTAAATATACCATTTACATGTTTGTATTCCGTGTCCCCTCGAATGAGAAGGACAGAGTACATTTCTTTATAATTGGAAACTTTTTACTTTTGCAATTTTTGGCCTGAAGGATACCATTCTAAGCTGAGCATTATTTGATTTTTCATAGTCAAAACATTCTCAAGCAATTTCTCTGTTACAGAATATTGTCTTAGTCTTGAGTAGCCTCACTTGTGCTTAGAGACCGACACGAACCATGAGAGCCAAGATGTGACCTGAGAGCAGGATCTGAATTGGGATTTCATGCTTGGAAGCAAAAAAGAGCACGTCTGAAACAGAATGAATTAAATATGCATATTCGGGAATTATTCTGTAAATTAGAACTAGTTGGAGGCTAGGCAGTGGGTTCCTGTGGGAACTCCAAACCCCATCTCCACTTGCTGGCTAGTGAAGGGTTTGGGGTGTGCCTGCAAAGCCCACCAACACTGCTTGAGGCAGCAGGTCAGAGCAGAGCCATTTCTGAGAGTTCTCAGGCTTTACCTCCAGCTTGAGGGGCTTGCTTAGAAATATCATCAGGCTTCTAGGATTTCTGTTTGTGAGAAATAATTTGTTTGCAGTAGATGAGCAGAGAGCTAAGCATTGGATCCCAGTTATGCATTGCACTACCCTAAGTTGCTGCTGGTTGTCATGGTAACATTTTAACTGGTGGTGGCTGTGGCTTGACATGAGAACATTTTCTGTTAAGTGGAGATTCTTCTGAGATTGTAATGGAGTGTCTTAAGTCAGTGGACATTTGTACTCAATAAAATATTTAGTAGGTTGTAGTAAATATTAATTTGTCCTCCTTTCAAGATAACACACCATGCTGTGTATTTACAGTTCTGTGCTAATAGCTTGGTATTCCTGGAAAAGAGTTAATCCATTCTGAAAAGCCAAATTTGCTAAATATAAATTTACTAATAACACTCTAAATAATAATTGTAGAAGCTGTTTCATCTTATCCTTTCAAAATACCATGTGGCAGATAAGTTACAATGTGCTTTAGCTCTTTTTATGCATTCAGTGGAGGAAGGATTTTAGTACTCATTTGTATTTAAAGCTGAACTTAAACATCTTTACACTGGGACTTTGTTGTTTTGAGTGAGTGAAAATAAATGCCTTTACAAGAGCTTGTACTGGGGGAGGAGGGCAGGGGTAGAAATGACTTCAGCTCAAAGCTGGTAATGGAACATCTCTCTGTCAATCACATGTTCCTGTACTTTGTGTCTGGCCGTGTTGTGTTGGAGATGAAGCCGTGTGAATGCTGCCTTATCCCTCCCTGAGATAAGCTTTCAAAGGTGATCTCCAAATCATGTCTGCCACAGAGCAAGGATTTGCTGAGAGTGACAAACACATGCCCACTACATTTCCCGTATGCTTTTCAATAACTGCATTCCGAGGCTGCTGGCAGAAAGGAAACATCTTAGAAAGCTCTCAATAGTGAACTTCAATTCGGCTGAATGCATTAAGTGAAAAGCAGAACAGTTTCTGCAAGTCAGGATTTATAAACTTTGATAATACACTTATCGGGCAGAGACGGAAATTCAGCGTATAGTGTTTGGAGAAATCGTCCTGACGGGTAATGCTAATTCATTCCTCCTTGCTGCTGCACTGCTTCATTGGCAGTTCACATGGTTTGGTGGCCTTTTGGAGCCAATGTAGCCCTTTGTGGCACTTCATAATCTCATCCTTCATCCCTGTGATTTCAGAGGCTTTATGGAAATACCAAGATGGGTGTGCTTTAGCACGGCTGATAACAGTGTCTTAGATGACCCCATCCATCTTAGTGACATTTTCTATTAATCAGCAAAAGGCTTGCCATGTATTCCTCTTTTTATTTTCTTCATTACCTTTTCCTCTTACCTATCTATCTGTTACACAAAAGAATAATCAAACGGTTCTCTGGCCTCGCTTTGCTAAATTCAGTCCTCTGCATACCCGCCAAGTATTGTTTAACTCTGCACAGTTTTGCTTTTTCAACTGTTATTCTCATCGTTACTCTTGGCTGATATAATTGTTCTGTCTCCACTCTTTCCCTAGACAAGATTAATCCATGAGGAGTTGCCCCGTGGCCACCTCATAGATCTAAAAGTTGTAAGACGCTCAGAAATTAGAGAAACCTGCTTTAAACTACACCTTTCAACAGCACGTTTCTTGGAGTTAGATGGAGGATCCTCAGGGAACAAACATATGAAAAAAGAAAAAAAGAGAATGACACCACTTTTTATACATGCAGGGAAATACAGAGTTTGTTTTAAGCTGTGATAGGTATGTAATAATTACTGGGTTCTTTTCTTTTTCTTTGCCATTAACAATATGAGTTTGGAGTTTTGCAGCAGTGACAAACTGAGCAACTGCAATTTTAATTTTTCTCACATAAACTTTATTTCAGAAGGACACTTCAAGGCATACTTTTATTGAGCAATAGGAGATAATCTTTCCAATGAAGCATTAAGTTTGGATGTATTTATTTCTGTTTCTGCATTTTTTTAAAATGTCATTTATGAAGAAGCACCCTGAGTCTTAGAAAGCAATTTTCATTGTATCAGTGAGCCATGGACTCACTCGGGATTGGAATTTTGCCAAAAGTGGAGAGAAGATAGTATTTTTAACTCTATCATCAACTAGAGTGAACTTAAAATGCAGGGAACAGAATTATAACAGAACACTGCATTTCAATACATAACATGAAAATAAATCATCAAGGCATGTGCAACTGCTTTTTAGACATGTTACTTTTTATATGTCTTAAAAACCCACAAGGAATACACCTCTTGATTTAGCACTGCACTTAACATTTCAAGATGTAAGTAAGATTCATTTTTATTACTGTAACCATTGATGATCTCTATGGGGAAGAAAAAAGACAAGGTATCATGAACATTAATCTACAAATACTATGTACAAAAACCATTCCTGAGAGCAAAAAATAGCTTGAAATTTTCTTCTCACCTGATCTAGCTATTTTTAATCTTGCCTGATGTTGAAATCCTTTGTGGGAGCTCACCCTCTCCCTGGCCAGCCGAGCTCTGTGGTGGCACGGGAGCCTCCCTGTTCAGCGGGCTGTGAATGCTTTCCTGTTGTGTTGTGCTGTAGCTTTTCTTCCCTTACCTTCCTTGCACTTCACGTTGTTCATCTCGGAGCTGGTGTGTCCTGGTGCAGCTCCCCTCTACCTCCTCTTTGAGTCCTTTATGGGTTCAATCTTTCTTTATAAAACTAGTCAAAGTGCTCGGGATATAAGTTTTTTTGATTCATCTTTCATTAAATAACAGTTTACTTCAGCTCTTTGGAGGTGTAGATGCTATCCTGTCAAATCACAGCCTTTATTTCACCTGACGTGACAAGGGTAGGGCTTCCCCATTCTTTTTTGAATTTGGTTATGAATTTCAGTGGATTTTTTTTTTAAATTTTCTTTTAAACCTATGTCACGGTATGTATGTGGCAAGACAGACCTACTATTGGTGGCTAAGGAGGGCTGATGCAGTTCCACATTTGTCTTCGTTGAAAAAAGCATTAAACAACCATTCTGGGGTAAAAGAGAGATTATTGGGATGGTCAGAGCCACCTCCCCCTCCCCCAGTCTAATTTGGAATTCTACTGTGAAAAACGTGTATACGACTGGTTTTTTCTCCCTGTTTTGGCAGCAGGATTCAGTAGATCAGATACAGCTCTGTGCTAGTCTGCTTTCCATTTTGGATCTGGGTTGGAGTTTGGCACAGTGAGCTCAGATCTGGCTTTTCAAAGTCACTGTAGAGGCATTTCAGCAGCAAGATTCTGCCTGACAAGGTCCAGGGAGCAAGTGTGGTGTTCCTTCTTCAGAAAGACAGCTTGAAAAACTCTATTGTACATGGATGTAAAACAACTGCTAAAAGAACCCCAGCACACCCCCTCAAAAAAAA
>VZRQ01004340.1:703367-730754 GCA_013397975.1 Machaerirhynchus nigripectus
ATTAAAAACCCCCACAAACAACCCAAACAAAACAACAACAGCACAAACCCTCAGCAAAATGCCATACTCCGAGAACAGATGTAAATGGCTTTCTGTCACAGTAGATGAATGTTTTTGGAACAATTTTAGAAAAGGCTGGTTTAGGACTACAGCTAAGTGTTTTCATTATTGACACGAATGGTAGAATACAAAACATATTTTAAAAATTCCCTGAGAATGTCAGTCTCAAAGAACCTGCAAGCATACCTTTAGAATTAAAACTTGCCTTGATGAGTGAGAGACTGAACAGAATGCAATTCAGAGCCAATTAAAAGGTCCACACTTAAAAATCTTTACCTGTGAACATGTAAATGCATCATGACTGCATAGGTAATGTTCTGTGTACAGTGATTTTGGTTTCTAGTAAATCAAAAGTTGGACATATTTAAGATATTCTGCTATTGGAAAAAAGGCATGCACATGCCATATTTTTTATATAAAAACAGAGTAAACATCAGTAAGTCCTCTGCAGTGGTATTCTTGAAAAAAATGGCACTTGCAAGGCTTCAGCTGCAAGGCAAAATTCTGGGAATGCTTCGAGAACAAAGTGGCTGAATCCGTGGAGGTACTGGGGAGAGCAATATAAAGCATTAGAACTCTGGAAAAGGTGACCTACAGGGAAGAGCTGGGGAAGAGAAACCTGAGCAAGGACTTGATAATAGTACTCGTGTACATAAAAAGAAGCTGCAAGAAAGTAATCAAATTTTTCTCTATATTCCCTGTGCAGTGGGCTCACTTTGCAGCAGGAAAAAGTTTCTAATGGAAAAGCATTTGAGAACTGGAAGAACTTCTGTAGAAAGACAGTGAAATCTCTAGGGTTAAAAGTGTACAGAAAGAGTTTAGACAGAAGCTGTAGGTGCAGCCCGTCTTGGAGGAGTGAGGGGGCAGCCAAACTATCAGTCCAAATCAGTTATATTTCTCCATTATTTCCTTACCTACGTCACACACACTGGGGACAGTGATGATTTTTACGTGTTTTTGGGAAAGTATTCTCCTCTGCTTGATTACCTTGCTTTATTTTGTCTATTGCTAACATGTTTTGGAATAAATAAAAATAACTTGAAGCAATCAGTTTTCAAATACAGCAGCATTTATTTGCTTTGTTACGTGCGTTTCTTTTGCTTTAGAAACTAAAAGGTAAAAAGCTTATTTAGGCTCTGGTTATTTAATACAGGATATTAATTGATTAATAACTACTGAAGCAAGGAGATATGTGAGTTTTTGGCACCAGAATCAGAATCCCGACTTGGAAGCAGCGTGTCATAGGCATTCACTGCTTAGTCCCTAGGGCACACTTGCAGATGCTCTTTATTCATTTAGCACTTCCTGTTGGCTCACTCCCAAAATCCAGAGGACTTTGCTCTCTTTCCCTCCAAGCTGGAAATAAAATTTTATGATCATAGTTGAGGAGGGGATGTGGCACAGCGCAACTTAGTGCACATATGTCCGAACGCAGGGTATTGCTCTGGGCTTCCAGGCCTGCGGGGGCCTACCAGAGCGTGCCAGATGCAGCCCAGTTATGTGCCACTGAAGACAGCATTTGGAAGGAGAACAGGCGTGGATGTAAGAAGAGAGGAGGAAGTGATCTGTGCAATTTAAGATGTGTAGTGCTAGCACAATAATTCAAATGTCCTAGTGATGCCATGATGATTTTNAACACATTTTGTAAACTAAGATAGAACCATCCAGGGGAAGGTTCCTTGGGGAGGGGGGTTCATTCGAGCCTCTCATTGGAGAATTCTGATAGATATGCTAATTAGTAAGACCTAGAATGTAAGACCAGATATAGAGGAGGGGGATTGGGGTGGCCATTGCGGGGGTGCATGGAGGTGTATTCGACCTGGTCGTGGTGCACCTAAGGATCCTTACAATAAATACCAAGGTAATGCCCTTTTCCCCTTCTAACCGTGTTCGCCTCTTGATTTTAAGACCAGGAATAGGCATCACTAGAAGCAATGTTCTTTTCCTAGCGCCGATGTCCATGTAGAACTTGTCTTTCCCATACGCTGAACAAAGTATATCTCACTGCTTAAACCCTTCTTTATATCTGCAGGAAGGAAAGTTGTTTAGGCATGTTGTGCATGAACCTGAATGGCTGCATGTTTATTGCTGAGGCTTTGCTTTCCCTCAGCCTTGGTGGATCTGCACCTCTGCTCTGGGTTTGATTCCAGCCCGCTGCTTCCTGATGCGATCAGCGTGAACCAAGCCTGAGTTCTTTCCAGCTGTACAATGCCACCAGCTCTGCTTCATTCCTGGCTGGCATGTGGAAGGTCTGTGGCCCGTGGAGCTGGGGCAGTGTGGGCAACACTTCGTGCCCCTGACCAAGACAAAACCATAACCCAGCAGAGTGAAGCTTGGAGATAGAAAGAGCCCAGAAGGGGAAATATTGTGACTGAGGCATAACAAGTGATCACTTGACAAACTCCCTGCAGGCAAGTCATTTCTATTAACAATCATAATTGAAAACCATATATGTGGCAAAAAAGAATATAGTCCATCAATGGGAGCTTTTGCTGTTTCTTGAGAGCCATGAGTTGGGTCCGGAAGGGATAATACAGGCTTTGGATAGCTAAGCAACTGCCTTAGCTAGAGCTGTTTTATTCAGACTTGTTGACTTCTGTTGGGCAGCGTGTCCAGCCCTCACACAGTGAAAGCTCAGGGGGGTTTATAAACTGCAAAGGCAGAGAAACTCCATGTAAGTGACCAGCAGGTTGGGAAACGTACTGCCCAATGAAAGATGGAGAGACTGCACATGACTAAAAGAAATCGCTTAGACCGACTTGCCCAGAGCTGGTAAGTGGTGATTGCTCCCCAGTGATACACATTTCCTGAGGGAGATAACGAGCTCACAGATGTTTCTTCAGTTGAAGCAGCAAAAATGTAACAGCCAACACCCAGGCACCAGCTCTGGACAAACTGACATTGCAGTGTTTTGGTACTGAAAGAAATGAAGCATTGGTGCAACTTTCTGGAGAGCTACTTCTGCATTTCTGAGAATTTTTGAGTTTGGGTTTTTTTCCCCCAAAGCATATACTCTATTTTGAACAACAATTGATTCAGAATTTTTTTTGTTGTTGTTTGTTTTTTTTGTTGTTGTTTTGTTTTTGTTATGTGTGAAATCTAGGAATTTTTTTTTGTCTTACCAGCTCTGGAGAATACAGTTGCAGATGTTTAGTGCCACTAATACATGTCACTGAAAAAATTTGGTAATGCTAATGCTTGTGGTATGTGGGAATAGGCAATCTCTACTGAATTGCTTTTTTTTTTTTTTTTTAAGATTGTTTTTGTTTGGCTTAAATTGGGATAGAAGATAAGGAAACAAAGCCCAGCCCTGTAGAACTGAAAAGTGTAAAAATGCAGTAAGTGCACGAGAATACTTATGTGCCAGCTGCTGAACATAAACCATCGTCACTGAAGTATAAAATCTGACAGGGAAGTGTAGCTGCTGACAAAGAGCATTTTATCTCTGTGACAGAGAAAAAATAATACATATGGAAGAGAAAAAAAAATATCAATTAGCTACCTATGGTGTATAGGCTTTCAGTTTTGATGAATACTGGCTAAAATGATCATAAATCCATTTTTTTAAAGATTTTTCCTTTGCCTCACACGTGCTATTAGGTATGCAATTCTTAAACTTCCATGTAATTTTTGCAGCTTCTAATTAATATCAACCTAGCCACTTATCCAAGAAATTCTAAATAACCATTTTTTAATTCAGTGTTTTATGCAGAAAAGCAAATAAGAACTGCACAGGAAAGTCAAGAGGAATACTAACACTGTTCAATACACTCCTGATAGATCAGCTGCTTCTAAGGAGAAATAGGAAAAAGTGCCATGTTTTAGGACCTATTTTCAAAACTCATTCCTAAAATGATATTGAGGCAATGAGCTACCACAGAAGAAATGCAGGTAGGGTGAACAGTTCTCCACAGTATTTCTTTTAGTCTTCTCTCAGTTGCAGAATGGCTGTTCACTTGTGTTTCTGTAGTCCAAGGTTAATTCCTGTGTGGCTTTGCAAAGCTACTTCCCGATGAAGATAAGGAGTAATAATGTAGAAAATATTTCATGATATAACCTTGTCATAGCTTTTCCAAACTGTCTGCGAGCAAGGAGTTATTAGAGTAGAATAAACATAAAATTTCAGTGCAGATTTTCTGGCAGTAAGAGCAATGAAACATGGTGTTTATAAATTACTTAGGAGCTCACAGAGGAGAGGAACTTAGCAAGCAGACAGGAAGGGAAGAAGAAACGCCCAGAGACAGGTTTGTTGGGAACAGGAGACCACAGACCTGTCCAGCAGTGAAGCGTCTGTAGCACTGAGCAGGATCCAAGTGAAAAGAGAAAGGGGATCCTGAGAGGGTTGAACTGGGGGAGGAGAAGGAGAATTGAAGCCAGGAGTAGGTTTAAGAGACTTTATGGGTGTGAGAGAAGTCAGCTAAAGCCTGCTGAAATGGGAGTGAAAAATTAGGAGAAACTGAGTGGGAAGACAGTGACAGCAGGGAGTTTGTGATGCTCAGAGAGTGCTGCTGCAAGAAGGAAAGACGGAGAGGTCAAACATGTAAAGGATGAGAATAAGAAAGAATAAATATATGAAAACTTAATCTGTTTGTTCAGTGAGGCTCCACTAATTCATTCATACAAGCAAACAGTGGGTTTGTTTCATGTTTTATAGTATTTCTGAGGACACTTAAGTACAGCAGGCGCTACATAAAGACATGTCTGTATTAATAGTGTCAATGTATTGTGGGTTTGGAGTGTCCCGTAGTGCTGAGCCATGTGAATACTCAGGAAGATGCAGTCTGTGTACTGGTATACTTCTAGCCTGAGAGAAATAACAGAATAGATTTTGGTGAAGTAGAAGAGGAAAGTAGAAACAAAAAAAGTATTGGCACCTACAGTTCTTCAGCCTCTGGATGATGTCTGCTGAGTAGAACTTTGCTTCTTCCATCAGGGGCAAAAGCCTCTGACAGGGAATAGACCAGGAGGTCTGTGCTTCCCAAGAGTCTCTTCCATCTCCCACCCCGGCTCGGATCACTGGAAGGATAAATGCCTTCGATGTACAGATAAATGTTTTTGTTTGTTGTTTTAGGACTTAAGCTTACTGTAGGAAACATTTTTTTCAATGTTTTTTCCTCTTTTTATTATTTGACCTCACTGCAAAGAATTAGTTTAAGGACATCCCCAATATATAGGGAGAGAAGTACAGAATGAAAGGGCTTAGATCATAGGTTGGAACGTACGTTCAGTTGTTTGTGAGGGTTCTGTGTGTTTTGTGGGGTTGTTTGCTTTTGTTAGGGTTTGTTTGGGGTTTGTTTAACCCTTCAAATAGAGGTGTTAGCCAGTGACAAACGTGACTTTTTATCAGTCAGAAGATACCTGGGGTGAGAAAGAAGCACTTTTGCCTGCAGCATTTCTAACCTCACTGGTAACATGAAAGCTTCTCTAGGTGTGACTTCCAGGACTGTGAGCTGTAATTCCATGAATGCAAGACGGTAACTTCTCAAGGTATTTCATTTGTAGTTTGTAGTGCTTTACATCTCCTGCAATACAGCTCTGCTCTATTTTAATGCTTTGCATTTCGGAATTTCCAGACAGAACTGAAGTAGCTTATCACAGACTTTATTTGTTGCTTTAGTCTCTGTTTCCTGGCAGTCTCCCCAGTGCAGTGAAATTCAGTGGGCTCTATCTGAAGTCATGGAGAGCTGATTGAGAATTTTTTTTTTTTTGGTTGGTTGGTTTTGGTTTTGTTTTGTTTTTGGATTTTTGTTTTGTCGTGTTCGGGGTTTTTTTTAGGGGGAAAAAAAGGTCAGTGAGAAAAGCTCAGTATTAGTCTTTTCCCAACACTTGCGGTTAGTAAACAGAAACAGGCTAAAGGCATCCAGAGGAATTTCATCTGGACAGTGCCTGGTTTTGCTGTGCCAGTGGTAGTTTTGTCTTCAGACAAAGCCCCAGTGTTTAGTGAGCTATCAAGCAGTGAGTGATTTCTATACACTTGATGGGATGAGATCAGTAAATTATCTGGAAATGGTTTTAGGAGCAAAACCATTTCAGCTGGGCTAAAGGTCCTTCTCTCATTCTTTGTGCTCTGTGAAGTTATAGTGTTTCCAGATCCATTATCTGTGCGTTATATGGAGATTTATTTACTTTCAGCAGCAAAGTTGATCTTGTTTACTTCAGTAAGTGCTTGCTTTAGATGCTTTCTGAAAGGGATAAGGAGGGGAAAAGCTGCTTTTTGAAATAAATACTATATTCTGGCCACTGCTAGCCTTCATTACCCACTTTTTATAAACTGGAGTTTGCTGGCTTTTTGTCAGCCTCATTGCAAAGCTTTGTTAATACACTGCCATGAAAATGAAAGTTCCATACACATTGACATAATTAATGAAGAGGCAGGCAGCATGCTCTACCAATTAACACCACAGGGAAAAGTAAAATTGGCTTCCTTTTTGCGTGTTGTGCCAAAGTGAAGAACTGTAACACACAGCAAATAAATAGAGATCTTTTTAATGAGCTGCAAGATCAAGCTGAATAACTCTGAAAGGATGTTGTGTAAACATTGCCAACAATTTAGAGTGTTAAGAGTAATTGATGAGCTTAGTTGAAAGTTTTGAGGGGATTTTTTTGGGGGGTGGGGGAGGAGAACCTGTCAAAGAATGGAAATACTACTTATTAATAAAAAAACTGTGTTTTCAATGCAGCTATTAGGCACATTAAAGAATGTAACAAGCACTTTAGAACAAATATGGAAAAAAAAGAAGCGGTTTACTGCTTGCTACTTGACCAAGTTTGTCAGAACTCATTTTTTCAGCTGAGCATTTCTGTACTTCATATTTACTCTTAATGAAAACTTGACTAATTTTTCGCTGAGACTGATTCCAAGTAGCACAACCATCTGGCAAGATGAGACATCACTCAACCTTGATTTTTTCCAGTTATGTCAGAAGTAACAATAACAGGGAAGTAAACAGGTGAAGTTTTTCTGTGCTTTATGTGAAGCATTCTGTTTACCTTAAGATATATGTGTAGAGAATTCAGAGCAGTGCAGGTTCAATTTTTTTTGAAAAGTTTCTTTCATCGAGAAGAATTATCCTAAAAGCCTTCTAAGTAAGACTGAGTTTTCAAAGAATACAAACCTCCAAACCTGTAAAGGCAATTTATAGGTGAAAAGAGTTAATGGGCATTGGAAGCGAGAAGGCCAGCATCATTTAGATCAAAGTCTGTATGTAATAACAGAAGTGCAATTTTGACTGTTCAGTGGCACCAGCTAGCTTAGAATATCTTCATATAAGAAAATAATACATCTTCACTTTTTGTTCATTCTAAATGATTTGAATTTTGACAATAATAAATTTTTAGTGTTTTTTTTCAGCCCAAGTATTTCACGAGGTTAGACCCAGCTTATCATTTCACATTGTATGCAAGCAAATCACCAAGGTTTGTCTATGAGCCTCTGCACCTCAGCATCTTAAATAAATCTTAAAATATGTCAGAACTGTAATTAAGGAAGCAAAACATGGTAAAGCTAAAAGTAAAAATTAGAAGTCAATAAAGGTTATGCTAAACTTGCTGAACAATTGACCTTTGTAATGGTCATGCCTGCTCCGAGTTATCACCACAACAGAGAATTATGTGTCCCTTCACTTGGGATGTTAAAGGTGAAACCAGACGTATCCAGTAACTGTACAGCTAAGAATATTAAGATGCAAAACCAGCTAGAAACAGTTTATTGTGACTGTGGTGGACTCCTTCTACTGTGTGTTAAGAGACATGTATTGCTGAGTAGTTATTTAATCAGTATTTTCTCTTTTTTTTTTTCTTTTTTTGTCTTTTTACTGCCTCCCCTCTGCATCTCTTGTTCTGTTTTTCTCTTTAGCTTCTCATATACCCACCTCTAGTCTTTCTTGTGTATCCTCCTCACACATCTTTCTATTGCCTAACCTTTTTCTAACCTAGATTTTGTCCTTCAAAATGTTTAATGGACTCTCTTGTGTCCTCACTGATGGGCCAAGTCTGGGTGGTGTTCAGGACTGCCTGGCTGTTCCCAGTTAATCTGATGGCTGTCATCCTTCCCTCGCAGCCAGCTGGCTCTGCCTCTGCTCTGGCTCTTGCCACCACGAGCGTAGCAGTGTCTCTTCTCTCCCAACTTCCTCCCTTCTGACTTTTCCGTGTGCTTTTTTCTGCCACCCTTGCTGTGGCCCAAGTGCCTTCTGCAGCAGCCCAGCAGAACAACTTCTCGAAGATCTGTGATCCAGAGGGACGGCGACTGAGTTCCAGCAGGGAAGATGCAGTAGGAGAGAGAAAGGACAAAATCCTCCATAAGGATTTATAAGAAGAAACTACGTTATGGCTTATACCCTTGTGAGGATTCTGTGTGTAATTGTATCTTCTCTAACTGACTTCTGCTTCAGAAAAACGTTTACTCTCTTCAGTGCTTCATTTCTGCAAGATTGTAAAGAGATGAAATATCACTTAAGGGTTGTGGTTTAACCCCAGCCAGTAACCAAGTACCAATGAGCTGCTCGCTGGGTGCCCCCACTGCTGCCCGCCCTGGGAGGGAGGAGAAAAAACCCCAAAGCCCATGCACTGAGAAAAGGACACTTCAGTAGGGAAAGCAAAACAAGGAATTCATTCGCACTGCCCATGGGCAGGCAGGTGTTCAGCCACCCCAGGACAGCCGGGCTCCATCGTGTGGAACAGTGACTTGGGAAGACAAACAGCAGCACTCCAGACATCCCACTCTTCCTCCTTCTCCAGCTTTATATGCTGAGCATGGCATGAAATATTCTGGAATATCCCTTGGGTCAGCTGGGGTCAGCTGTCCTGGCTGTGTCCACTCCCTTGTCCACTCCCAGCCCCTGGCTGGTGGGGTGAGGAGCAGAAGCAGCTTTGGCTCTGTGTCAGCTCTGCTCAGCTGTGACAGAAACTTCCCTGTCTTATCAGAGATCCCTTGTGCTTGCAGCACAAATCCAAATCACAGCCCCATACTACCTACCATGGAGAAAATTACCTCTCTCCCAGCCAAAACCAGAAAACTAAATTAAATAATTTGTCTTCAGGTTGTACAAAGTTTCTTTATTGGATCTGACCAAGGATAAAAATATAATTAATAACTCATTAACTATTATCAAGAAAATATAAAGTACAATGAATATATTGAAGACTGATGGTCATAATTTCTGTGATAGAAAACTGGAATAATTTGGAGATCTTTAATGCTGAAATCCTTTTTGCATTCACGTTTTGTACAGCAAGCATATTTCTGGCCACCCATACGTCCAGTAGGTAAAAAGAGAGAAGGTGAGAAGTACAAAATATCTTCTGTTGGGTGAAATCTTAAATAGATTAGGGTTCTTGAGCCAGAACAATGATAGGTAAGTGAAAAGAGAGGCCTAAAAAATCATCAGCGCTTCAAAAAAAATGGAATGTTTTGCACTCTAAAATTTAGTACTCAGTGATATTATCAGCCAGCAAGTTCAGTATTAGCACAACCAAGTCCTTTTTGCACATGGAGCAGAATTGTGGCACTTAGAATTTATTTGGGATCAAGCAGGATGGATCCAGTGGCTGTGTACAAGTTCTGGCTCTGGAAGCTCAGGAGTCACTGGCTGCAGGGTTATATTTTGAGGACAAGGGCCATGCTCACATGGCATTTCTTATGTTCCTTCCCTAAATGTTTGCTGTGATTCTGGACTAGGTCAGCTCTTTCTCTTGGGCAGTGTTGGCAGTTCTTACATGTTAAAAATATGTCTGAACCAGATGTGGTTGTAACAAAACTTTCATAATCAATAAGGGCTGATTAAACAAATTCAGTGTTCAGAATCCAATGAAAGAACAGCTTTGTATGTTTTACATTTGTGTGCCTTGAATTAACGTTTCTGCAACTAAACATGAGGTGCTTAAGGTGGACAGGTTAGAGCTTATTAATTACCTTGCTCTGTACATGAAAGCAATATATGTGCCAGCTCCAATCGCTAATAAATCCATCAGCTCTGGGGGTTTTCCTGTTCATTCCCACTGAACTGTGAGTGCATGTGACAGGCCGTGGTTCTGTCAGAACGAATTGTCCCCCTTGAAAAGCTGGCAGCACAGGGAAGTGACAACTTAATGGAAGCTAAAGCACTCTAATGGCAGTGCCTGGTGAAAGCCAGGGAAAGTCACCCACAGCATTTGCCCTGGCTCTTGAAAACGTCTCTTTGCATTTCTGGTTTTGTGCGAGACACCGGAGCTCTGCTGGAGTCACATTTGCAGGTATTATTCAATGAAATGCAATTCAGTCGAACACTTGTTTGTTGATAGACTTTATTCCACCAGGGTCAGCCCCTCTGTGACCCCTTTCCTGGTGCTCTGAAGTGCTGCAGCGTCGCTCACGTTCACAGCCCTGGTTCTGGGAGTCACATAAACCCAATTCCAGTGCATAAAACGAATGGAAGTACAAACATTTTATCCCACATTTCACATGAGTACATAGATATTTTTGTTTAGTTATGAATGGAATACCTTTAATCACATGGATGAAAACATAAAGCACTTATTTAAGTATATTTGTTTACAGGTGACTAATACAGAGATTATTTCTCCTGCCTTCTATTAGTATTATGAACAAAAAGTTGTGTTGAGACAATGGTTAAAATTATTGTACTGAGATTATTTCATGTTGTTTTAATATCTTTTTAGATTACATTGGTGTATGCAAACATATTTATATATAAATAAATAAAACCCCAGTAATTTGCCTATATTTGTTCCTTATAAGTGCCCAGTGATTACATTTAAATATTTTCATTTTAATTACATTTTAATATTTTAATAACTTTTTGTATATTAAAATGTGGGTATTCCATCTAGATTATTGCCTTTTTATGAGGTTTACATGCAAATAATTACCTTGTTCCTGGTTTTCTTGGCGTGATGGTGCTCTTGGACAAAACCAGAATAACAATGGCTTTCAGTAGAATAGTATTTCTTCATCTTTTAATAAAAAGCATGGATGCTTTTCAGGTTGTAATTAGCCAGATAGATTAAAGAAAAAAAAGTAAAAAATATTCTTATTAATACAATTTCTAAGATTTAGTGAACTTAATCAGTGAACTTAACCATTTATCCAAGTTCATAGAAAGAGAGCAGGTGAAGGCAGACCCAAGAGGATTTAAGAACTGAAAAAGAGAAAGCCAAATGACCGTTCTAACTTAAAAAAAAAAACCCAAGCAACCCAAATGAACCAAGCAAAAGCATTCCTGTGTGGTTATTTCTATGATTATTTGCTTTACAGTTGGGATTTTAACGTTGTTTAGCATGTAACAATTGTTTTTGTTAAGGAAAGGTGAATGATCTAAACAGACACTGTTGCTAATGTTGTTCTTAACACGAATCTGTTTCCTCCTGCCCCCCATTCAGCCATCCTAGGAGACACAGGAAACTACAAACTGCTTAATGAACCTTGCAGGGTTCTCTGTGATTTCTGCCTTCCCCCTACCAATACCACCTTGGAACAAAACATTTCCAGCAGAACCATTCTGTTCACCTGGATTTGGGACAGTGACAGCTGCCTGTGCCGCTCCCTTGCTTTGTGTCTGCTTCCATTCAGGAAGGAATTTTGGTATTTTTAAGGACTGTCCTGAAGCTATGGCCTACTGAAACATCAGCCAGATACTTTTTAACAACTGATATTAACACATTTTTGCTATGAAAAGGTTTTCAGAAGGGCTCATTCTCACATATTTTCTCATGGGGCAAGGCCCACTTCAAGTACAGGAGCTGCACTTGTCTGTATGTTCAGGGACTGTGAAGTTTATCTTATATAATAATTCCTTTTTCAGTTCCTTAACAGCAAAGTTCTCTATTAGAATGTTTCCTTAACACACAGACTCAGTAAGTGCTCACACAATCTTTGCTTCACTTAAATTGGGATTTGTTCAGGTGAGGACTTGATTTCCGAGTGTGGGAGATGTCTCCCCTCTGTTACTGGGTGCACCAAGCTCCCCTGAGAGCCGGTGCAGAGGTTCCGAATTGTTTCGTCACTTTGATTTTGCATTTGCTTGAAATATTCATTTAACTCCTTTTAAGCTCTTCTTTTGAGTGACTTTGTGTATTAAAGAAAATACAGACTGATTATCACTTTCTTGTCCCCTAAACTTAACCATACTTAATTGTGGATTTGCAGAATTATATATTTATACTATATATATATACATCCTTCTTTGTGTATGTGCATATATGGTTTTTTCCTTCTTAGGCTAATGAAAAATTCACTGTACTGATGAGCGTTATGTTGTCAGCTGAAGATTAATTCTTGCTTTTTAACAATATTTTATTTTAACTTCTTTTAACTGGCTAAAGGCAGCAAACCAGGATCTTCATTATTTCACTTTCCTGCAAGCCACTGATTGATGCAAGGATTTTTTCCTTCATGCAGGTATACATATGTTTGTGTATATATGTATATTCATACATGTATATGCAAATTATTCTCCGAATTCATGTCCAAATTGCTAATTTCACATTTTTAAATTGACAAAATTGATATTCTGTGAAACTGTGTCAAGTTTACATGCACACAAAAATTGAAATATTTGTCTGCATGCTGTGATTCAAGTGAGAGTGGGATTTTTCTGCTCACACTGACAGCTCTTTTCCTCAGACCTCTGTTGCCCCACCTTGAAAAAGTAGCTTGCTTTCACTTTATGCAGAATAAATACTGTGCCTCATGTAGGGAGTACATTGGCACATGTAGGGGACATTTTTTAATTTGGGAAAAGTGTATAATATATCATACATGTTTGCTAAGTTGTAAGAATTTGAGATCACTTTCTTCAAGAAAAATCTGGACTCTGGAATGGTATCAAGTTTTATTGGAACTGAGACAAAAGTGAAGTGTGCACAATAATTATTTAGTTCATCTCTGGGCTGCTTTTTAGGTGTTGTGAAGGAAAAAAGCAAGAGGAAATATAGTTGCAGTCAGAGGTCAATGTAAAGAAGTCCAGGTAAATCAAAACTATTCTACACTGTAAATAATTTACTCTCCTCCCTTTTCCTTGTCCTTTCCCACCCCATCCCTGCTTTTTGTTTGCCCCACCACTGACCTTTTCATACCTTCTTTGCTTCTTTCTAGTGTTGCTAATCCAAGGTACCCCAAGGTAGTTTATCATGTAGAAATGCTCCAGGTGGGAAAATCTGATGGAAGTTTGCCGTGTTTTACAGCCTCTGTATTGCCCCCAAAATTCTGAGAGGCAGGTAAACCATCCAAGATCTCTTGGTGGGCCTTGTGCAGGGTGTGCAGGGACTGCTGTCCCAGGCTCAGAGGAGCTGGGATTGAACTTGCACACGTGGCCAGGGACCCACAGTGTCACTGGTGTGCGTCCTTCTGTTTACATGAAACAAATCTGGACTTTACACAGAAAACTAATGGAGTCTCTGGTGTCTCACAGATTTCCTTGGCTTTATCTCCTCTGTATAATTAATGTAACCAAGTGAGTGGATGAGCACTTTTCTGTAGGAGTCAATAGGCAAGGATGTTTGGAAAATGAATGAGCTGCTAAGATTAATTGCAAGGCTGCCCGCCTGAACAGCCTGGTGAGAGACTCAGAAGGAAGTGCCAACCCCTTTCTATCCAAAAGATCTCTTTATTAAAAGTTGTTCATAATCTCAGTAACATTAGATATCAGATTGGACTGAAGATAATGCTTTATTGTTACTGTCCTAGTCTTAACAATTGCAAACTATTAATTGCCGTTAGAGAACAGTTCGTATGAACATTGATCTCAATCAGCTCAGCTGGATTTTTAGTATACATCATAATGATGGCCAATTCCAATAATAATTAGAAAAATGTATTTTCTAAAATGTACAGCGGTTGACTAGTCAGCAGAAAGATTTAAATCAAAGTTTTGTGTGAACTACTTTTTGGAAAAAAGGGCAAAAACCCAAAAATCAGATGGTAACAGGATACAGTTAAGGAATTCTGGGTTTGCTTTGCATTTCTTTAATCAATTTAGAGCTTGTTGGTCTTTTGAGTCTAGATTGTATTTTCTCTTTATTTTAGCTAAGTGCTGCTTACCTAGAGTTTGCCAGTATTTTTAAATAGATTTCCTAAAGGGAAGATATAATAGTGGGGCGGGGTTCTGGGCTAAATTTTAGGAATATTTTGAATCTATTGCTTAATTCTGTCTGCAGACTTCTCTTGTTGTTTTGACTGCCACTCATGTAACACCTGACAGTGTGGATCTAAAATGTGCAGCCAGTCTTGTGAATGGCAGATAGGAACGTGGAAGTGCAAGGAGGAAAATCCTGAGTACTCAAAGGAAGGAGCTTGTCAGCAGGTACTGTGTTCAAGTTCAGACAGAGGGGTTTTTTTTTCTCCCCCTCTACCATTTTAGCATGAAATCAATGGGGAATGCATAATTTTTTAGATGTGTCTGAGATTGCACAGCAAATGGTCACCAATGAGACTCTCAGCTGCCACACAATCTGGCACAGCTCCTTTCTGCTCCACAGCTCCCAGTTGCATTCAGCCCACTGTCGATGTGATGCCGCTTTTTGGCTCCTTGCCCATCTGTTTTAGTAATTACTGTCATATAAACTGATATTTCTAGACTGGAAACCATGTTGTTGTGAGATAAGCCCGTTGGAGTTACCTTTGTGATGTGTTCAAGCAGCTCACTGACTTCTTACTTGAAACTATAAAATTTGCATCAACACTTCCTGCACTGTATTGAGGAGGATACTGTGATTTTTGGTGGGGTTTTTTTGAACACAAGGAGTTATAATGAAATATAATCAGATTTTGATAATGCTTGGTTTTTATCATGGTAATGGTACTTTCACAGTTTTATCTCTTTCTTATTTTTCTTTTTTTAGGGTCACAGTAAAAACCAGTGTCCTTGAATAAAGTATTTGTGTTAATAAGTTTTGGCAGACATAATTTTTAAGTGTAAAATATACAAAGAAGTGGCTTGCCCCATCCAAATCATCCATTAGCACAAAAGGACCATCCAAAATGACATCATTACACATGCCAGCTAAAGCACAAAGATTTCAGGAGGAGGAAGAGAAGCTTTATTCTGACAGAAACTGAGTAGAATCAGAGGTGAGTTGAAAAAAAGGATCAGACAACATCCTATCACCAACTTAACCCATTAACAGCCCCAGGGGCAGTGGCGAAGGAGCCAACACAAATATCAGTGGAGTGTGCCAAGGAGCCAGATGCCATCACTGGAAAATCACTTCCTCAGCTTGGCATCTGTGCCTTCGGCCTGTCAGCCACAAAGGGAGGGAAAGCTGGGCAGGCAGCGTGGTTTTGGGGGCTGTGGAGAAAGCGTTTCTCTCTCATCCCTTCGCCTCTCTCCACAGCAGGGTTCTCGGCTGACTCGCACGGGGAGAGTTGGTAATGGGCGTAGAAGGAGCCAGGGCATTTGCACAGACACACACACGCAAGAATTACGTATATAGGCATGTTTCTGTGAAAATGTGTACCTCGTGTGCAGTGGGGCAGGCTGGACCAGAAAAAGGAGAGACCAAGGAAGGAGGCAAAAGAAAGCAGAGCAAAGTAAAAGCAGAACAACATAGGATAGGACTATGGAAATAAGTGTTTGCTTTCCATACATCCCCAAGTGCTTAATTTAGTGTTTTTAATAGGGCAACTTCAGTAATTTCTCTAACTTTTCCCAAGTCACATCTGCTCAGTAGCCAAATTCTTGATGTGTTTTCTTTGCAATGACATTCCACATAGGCGGGTTCAAAGCCTTTGGCAAGTTTAATTTTTAGGATTTAAACCAAATTCTTTCATGTGATTATGGCTATCATTTTGCTACACCTGAAAATTATATATCTATATATATGCAACTATTGATTGATTGCTTATGTTTTAATTTAAAATTCTTATTTTAGTATGAATGATTTCTAGCCATGCTATCAGTACTCAGGCTTCTCATAGTGGGCCTAACCAATCTAAAGCATTAAAAAGAGAGTCTGCAATAGTTTGAGTGGCCTCCAGTGATGGTTGGGCCACTGGAATCTTTATGGTTAGCCAGTAATTAGCTGTCCATGCATTAAGGGTGTGTGATCATATGCAAATAGCTGCACGTGTATGGGTGGGGTAGGGGATAAACACTGAGCCTGGATGGGTTCCACTTCTGTTTTCAAGAGTGAATATTCAGTAATCAGGAAAAATCTGTGTGAAGCAGAGATCTTGTGATCAAAATCTTTTTTTGTTTTTAAGTGAAAGTAGCACAGTAGTAAATATGAAATAAAAGTGCTAATTAATTCAGGGAAAACTCTTTAAATATATATTGATCAGAGGGAGACATTTGAGGTGAGCTGTAGACTTCAAACATTACTTTCCAAAGCTTAAAAAAGCTCACAGGATTTTGTGTTTATGATTCAGCTGCCAAACATGGCTGGAAAGGCCCAATTTAGGGCAGACAATAAAGGGTTTTGATGAACACACGTTCACTCTCCTACCCCATGGACAGAGCAAGGCTTCTTTTCTGTGTGATAGTGCTGCATTCTGAAATGAAGCACAGTGGGTAGGAGGAGGTTGAAAAGACTTCAGAAGCGATCATCTGTCTTGGAACTAAAGGATTTTTCCCTCTTTAAGTTTCAGTATCCTATGTTTGTCATGCACTCATTACATGCTAAAGCTGTTGAAAAGATACCACTGTCACAGCACGAGGAATTCTGAGTAAGAGCAAAGTTGTGTCTAGAGTTGGTCTGGACAAAAGAGGATTATTGCTCTCTGAATTCTTATTAAAACCTTCAGGTCCATTCTTTTTAGGTTAAGTAACCATTGCTGAGAACAAGAAATAACAATATTTAATCAAAAATATAATTTACTTTTTAGCAGCAACAGAGTTTTAAAATTTTTAATAAATTATAAATTTTTTGACAGGAGGATAAAATTGGCATTGTGCAACTTAAGGTTTTTATGTCATAGGAGACCCACATGCATTGATCTTTCTAGTTATTTCAGAGTTAAATCTTCAGATGCCTTATCCTAGAATAAAGTCTTCATAATTTGGTTTTGAAATTCCAAGTGTGTCATGACTGAAATATTTTACCTTGCCAGTATTACCTCTGAGTTCATTCTTTCTTTCTTCATTCTCCTTCTCCTTATTATAGATGGTCTAAATTTTTTCACTTCACCTTTTCACACTTCAGTGCTTCGCAGACTTCACTCCCTAAACCTTGCCACATAAACTCAAAACAGTTTTTCCTTTTAATTTTTCTTGATTCTTTCATATATTTTTAAATTAACTTGTAACATAGGCAGTGGAAGGTTCTGATTATGAGAGGGAGGAGCTGTAACTGAGTTTTTAAAGATTTAAAGGCAATATACCACAGAGGCTTGAATAATTTGACATTTGTTTGGTAGCGGGTAAAAGGTACGTGGCTGATTATTCCAGCACTGAGTAAAAGACTCCGAGTTTTGATCTTATGGACTCACAGAATGACGCAGGCTGGAGGGGCCCTCTGGAGATGCTGAATCCATCCACTGCACAAAGCAGGATCAGCTGTAGAAGAAGGTACCTAGGGACCAGGTTTGGGGTGTCTGCACAAACTCACAGCCAGTGAGGAAACACTGCTCCAATGCTTGCTAGGTTCTCCTCCCAGGAGACAGGTTCTCTGGTATTTAAATGGGATGTAAAGTTAGTCAGTCTGTGGCCACTGCCTCTTCTAATTTGCCTGGCCAGCACTGAGAAGTGTCTGGCTCCATCCTTCCTCTCTCTGTTCAGGAATTTTTGTACACTTGTGGGATCCCTGGAGCATTTTCTCTCTCTGGCTGAACAGCCCCAGCTGTCAGCCTGTCCCTGGATGTCCAATCCCCTGTTCCCTGATCCATCCTTCTGGGCCCGTGCAGGGCTGGCTGCACCCTGTGCATCTCCCTCATAGCGGGGAGCACAGCACCCCACGTGTGGCCCCACCACTGCTGCCTTACAGGGGAAGGGTCACATCCCTTGGGATCTGCCCCCCGGGGCCTTCCTGACACATCCTAGTGCTGCCCGTGTGGTTTGCTGCCAGGGCACGTTGTTATCCCGTGTTCACCTGTCCTGCTCTTCCACCTCCTTTTCCCTAAAACTCCTTCCCGCCACTTGTTCCCCAGCCTCCTCCCCGGGTGCTGTTTTTATCCTCTTCCTTGCCAGACTGCAACACTTGGAGTGCATTTTCAGTGTCACTAGTTTTTGGTTTTGTATTGCTTTGAATAATGTTTAAAGTCTGATTTTAGGGTTTTTTTCTTCTCCCAACCCCTTGGGAATTTATCACTCCCAGAATGCCCCTGTATTCTGTGAGTAATAAATCTTCCTGGTATTTTGTGATTTGCAGTTCATAGGACAAATTATTCAAACAACTTGCTACTCTTTCATTAAACCCATTTTTATATGCTCTATCACAAAGATATTTTGAATTCTAATAGACATTGGTGCTTTATTCATGCTTTATAGTATTCACGTTGTTTAAATGTTTTGTCTTTCCTTTTGCTTTTCGTTCCTCTCTTATCTGAGAGATACAATATCCTACAATTTTTTCTTACTGATTATTTGGAAGTCAACACATCATTCATACGGCTCAATTGCTGTCATTGATGTACTCAAATTACAGTTATGGCTATTAAAGAAAATTAAGAACTCAATGCCTTGAATTTCAGTGACAGTCTGCTGCCTTATCATTCTTTTGAAACCCCAGTACAGAAACTTTAGGCGGTTATCTTTTAATTGTACATGTGAATGAGTTTGGAGGAAGCATGAACCAAGCAGGGGCAAAGCTTCTGAGTAATGAAAGGAGTTTTAATGTACTTTAAACTGGGGAAAATGTTAGTGGTCTTTTTTTGGAGTGTGCAGTGCTCTATTTCTGTGGCTGTAGGTTGGAAACAGATTGGATGTCAGACTGATTGTCAGCATTTGTGTTAGCAGCTTTTACATGTGGGTGGTTTCTCAAGTACAGAATTTTGCGTTTATTGTAAAAACTAGTAAGGTAATTTTCCTATAGCTGCTATGTAATTTACCTATGGCTAGGTATGAAAATACATAAGGTGTAATTAATGTATAACAAGGATTTGGAAACTCACCTTCTGTTTCAAAGGAAAGGGACTGCTGAAATATAATTCACTATGAGAGAATCTGAACCAACAGACTGAACATAAAATCTTTGATGTGTCCTGAAAGGATTTGATAGGATAAGTTTAAAGTACCTTCAGATTTTATCTTTTCTCTCTCTTGCTTCTATCCCAATAAAGATTAATTACTGTATGCTTGAATAATCATTTAGTGAATCAATATATGTGCATTTTTATACCTGTTACAAGAGGATGGTGTCTAATCTTTGCTGGCTTTGTACTTCATCTTTTTGATATACCCTCTCATCACACTTTGGAATGTGAGTTAATTCAGTTCTGTGCTGTGGCTCACTCTAACATTTGGATTCACCAAGTTCTTCTGGGCCAGATGATTGAGAGCTCTGTTTGAGGAGTTGTGTGAAATCTGGTTCAAGGGAAACAGTCTGGTTTTCCTGGACAACCTCGGGGTTGTGCTATTCCCTCTGTGCTTACTGCTCCGTTCTTGGTCACCAAAAGCCCTTTTCACCTGAACAGAACAACAACTTGTGAAATGCTGGAGCATCGCCTGAAGTCCTGCCGAGAGGTGTGTGACAGCCACCAGCAAACCCCTTCCCCTGTGCCTCAGTGCCAGAAAATCCTTGATGCCACCCAGGCACAGCCACGGCTGAATCGCTTGATTTGTTCTGTGCATGGAATCAATCCTGGTTATGTAAATCTTATCATACAATTATATTTGTTTACCTACAAATCGGCCTTAAATCAGAGCTGCTTTGCAGGTAGATGATTAGTTGGTTTTTTTTGTTTGTTTTGCTTAATTCCTTTCAATAGAACATGAAATTATACTTACCTGTAGGTTTATACTACATTAACAAATGTGGTCATAAGGCAAAAGTTTGTTAAATTGGTACAGAGATCATCGTGAAAGGAGAAAGATTTGAGCTGGAGCTGTTGATTCTCTGACATTTTGATGGCTTGGTACGTTTAGCTGCTCTGAAGCAAATTAAAAAAAGTTACTATGCAAAAGGTTTGAGGCTATACTCAGAATAGTTGGCTAAACAAGAGACCAAAGTTAGGGACAAGTGGAAAATTTCAGGCTGAATAAGTATGAAAAGTGTTTCTGCCCTGGTAGATGCAGTAAAGTTTAACAGCAGCATTTTTGGGCTAATGCTGTAAAAATCCCAATCATAGGAAACCCAGAAAGAGCAGCATTGCCCTACTCAGAGAGATAAGCTTGGTGAAGACTGTTTTAAAAGTTAGATAAAAGATCAAATTTTTGTGATTATAGAAAAATGATTTTAATCTTTTTGTGACCATTTAATTTATAAAATTTGTCTGAAACACAAGGAAATATATTCTTTTGCACATTTATTTTTACAGTGAACGTTTATATGTCTTTGTAAAGGAAGAGTACTGTAAAAAAATCTTTCAAAAGACAGTTTATGTCTTACTGTGAAATAACTTCCTCTGCTGTTGGCTGTTCTATAAGCTGTTTGTGTTCTGTAGCATGGTTAATTCAGATAAACATTAAAGGCGTGTAAGGATATTTTTGTCTAACTGGTACAAAACTGAGGGGTTTTTCTACTATGTTTGTTTGGCTCCTGCTTTTGTTTAGTTTGATGATCTAGGGAGGATAAGTTCTCTCAGCCATTCCCAGCTCTGTGTGAATTCAGATTGTTCATCAGATAATAGATAACAAAACAAGTGTACCAAACAGTATAAAGCTAAAATGACAAAAAATACTGTTGAAATTGAGAGAAATATAGAGACAGGGCAAAATATGAACTAATAAATCCTGCATGAAAGCATCTAAATACTTAATATTACTTGTGTAAAGCTTTTGTTTTGCCATGAAAGACCTGAAATATAATAGCTCTTTGGTATGTCTAGAATATAAATAATGTGATGACAGCATCATTCTGAAGTTCGTGCATGTTTTTAAACTGATTTAATGTTCTCCTATAGTTCTCAATTTTATCCAGATGCCTTATTCAGTCACACCACAAGCACATTACTGAACGTTTTATTTATCATTCTATGAAGCTTAATTCACTTGCAAGTCAGAACTGCAGTGTTTTCAGCTGAGCTGCATTTCACACCTGTTTGGACAAAGAAAAAGATTGAGGTGGTTTTGTGTTTCAGTCTGAGATTTCTGAGGATGTTTTTCTTGAAATAGACTCAACAAAGTAGCAGGCTTCTGCCACAAATCCTGCATGCCATGAATGATTAATATTTCCTTTCTCAACTGGATTACTGTTTTAGTATATCCACTTCTCTGATCTATAGATATCAAGGGAATTTCCTCCTAAATTGTATTCATCTAGGCAAAACCTCAGAATAACCTCCAAATTTCTAATGGCTCTGTAACTTCTGTGTTTAAAGGTCAGTTATCTTGCTTTGCAAAACCTTCTTCTCTTTATATTCACTGGCATGAGGAATTCTTTTAGGAATTCAGGAGGTGGGACACTTAGATGACATAGTGAGTGTGTGGGTACTGGCTTGTGAAGAATTCTCCCACTTCCTAATCAGTTCTGGCTTAGAATGTTTTCTTAGAGGTTATTATCCCCAGTAAATCCAGTCAAGGTCCTGCTTTAATAATTAAAATATTTTCCTCACAACTATTTGTTTGAAATAGGATGTTTGTTGGGGTTTTTTCCATCATTTCACAGCTAATCATTGGGTTAATTTTTGAAAATGCAAGGGGCCCACATTGCAGTGGAAGAAGAAATTATCTTTGAGTGTATTTTCTAGTGTGTTAAAACCTTGTGGTGCTTGAAGATGAAAGCAAGGAGTAAGATTACATATTTAATGGAAGGATATCGCATTTTTGAGATCATCTGTACCTGGAGATAACTGCCATTTTCTTTTTTCCTTACGATTTCCTTGCAGCATTATCAGAAGCTGTCATTGACAAACAGATCTTTTTCTCCCCAGTGCCTCTGAATGCAAGTATCAATAACAAATAGCAGCTGTTCACAGCAGAAGCCTCGATGATGGGATTGCCACTGAGTGAATTTTAGTGCTGCTGCCCCCGAGGTGTGACCAGGTGACCCTCTCTTGGTTCCTTCCAGCTGGGCTCAAGTGGACTCACCTGTTACTTTGTCTCCTTTATCCTATAAAGGATATTTTTGTAATTCCTCTGTAAAGAGTCACTTAAAACCAGATTTTAAGCAAGTTATAAATGATGGATTTTGCCCTCTCTTCAGCTCCTTTTGTCCCTCCAGTTTCACAGTAAATTCGGCAGCTTAAAAAAGTGACTTCCACGTGCAATGAATGTGAGTTTGTGTCTCATCTCACTGTTTTCCATCTCATGATCATGACCAAGGTTTAGAAGGCCCAGCTTTTAGCAGCATGCTGCAGGAATCAATATTTCATAGCTTACTTTTTGGAAGGTTTTGTTTTTTCAGAATTCCCGTTTCCGATGAAGGTAGCATGCCTCACACAGACAGCTGTCATTTGGAATGTTTTTCCTACTTCTTAAGTATTAATATCAAATCAAATCTTGGTCTGTGTATCTTGCCTCCTGTATGGTTTGACTGAATGTCATTTTATACCCTCTTCAAGAATTTTTTCAAGATTTTGACACTTTATCATTGGTAAGAATCTATTAATGGAGGATGCCCATTTAGAATTTGCTGTGCAAAATCAATTCAAGTTTCAAGCACTGACATGGAATTCAGCTTGAATTTTTGATTATTTTTTTTCTTCAGTCTCTTTGTATGTCAAGGGAAAAAAAATGCTGTAGCCTGTCCTAAAAAAATTTGTAGCATGTCACATCACATGCACATAAAAATATATCATGATTGGAATAACTGCAATTTAGTTGTAAGGATAAAATTCCTATTAGGAATCTACATATCATATTAGCAAAACAGTATCCATCCTGTAGTATATTATTTTGGTAACACGATAGCTGGATTTGAGACGGGATCCAAAGGTCAGAGTTGGCATCCTAATGGGAATTAGGTAATCACATTTTCCTTCCTGTCACTGACCTCATCCCTCTCCAGTCCCCACTACACTGTCTGTATTGTAGCAAGTGTGGAGACCTTGCTAAAATAGGTTTGTGCTACTTAGTTTTTTAAACCTCCAGTGAAGAAACTCTGCAGAAGTTTCAAAAAAAAAAAAAAAATCCGCTTTTTTTGTGGGGGTGGCACTAAACCAATCAAGCATTTGATTACTTGGGATCAGTAAATTCGTTGTATTAAATATATCTGTAGCTTTCATTTTTCAGATGGTGTCTCTCAGTTATTTAAATTATATTAGCAAATACTACATTTACAATAGCAACAGATAAAGACAGTAATAAATTAAAATGTTCATCCCCCACAAAGCCCATTGTTCCCTGTATTGCACTTCTTCACTGCCAGTAGGAAACCTGTGTTTGTAAACTTACTTTGAGAAAGTCACATAGTCATTACATAACAATAAAGCTACATAAAAATTATGTGTAAGGTTGAGGACTTGAGCACTTGAATTTTTCTTCTTCTGAAACCCAGAAATTCCTAAATGTAAAATACTGTTTCTCTCCAGGCATATGACGTGGACAGTTACTGGCATATAAATTAAAGTTAGGTGGGACAGAACTCAAGTACAGCTGGGTTTAGTTTGGGTAAGAAGATGCAGACACCAGCATTAACTCGCCATAGTGATAGCACACCAGAAATGTTGTGTAACTAAGCACTGGCACACCCTGTGATGTGATGGCTCCTCTGATTCTCAAATCCAAGTGAATCTCTCTGAATCCACATGTGGACTCAAGTGCAGTGTGCTAAGCATTGGCACGGGAGAGGCATCAGCCCTCGGGCCCCACAGCTGGCCAGAGGTGAGCTGGGGTAGTGCAGGTGCCTCTTTTTCACACCACTCACATGGTGAGGGATTTGTAACGCTTTATGAGGTAGTGTCCAGAAACGTGAGATTCATCCTCAAGGTTAAAGTGATACATTTCAACTCTTCGGAATTAAATACTTGAGTTTATGCCATTTCCCTGTACTTTCTTTTCAAAATGCATGAAAGGCAGTGTTCTCCAGAGATTCTAGCAGTCTTTAATTGGTGGCCAGAGAAAGATGGGACTTTTTTCATGGACATGACTTTGGCCCTTTAAAATCAGTCTGAAAACCTGCTCAAATCTGACTAACAACTGTTAAATAACTCTCAGAAGTTAAAGGTTGAAATCTCATGATTTTGCCTCTTCTGAGCATCTCTCCCATCCCAGTACAGACTGGGCTGTGTGTGCAGGTTATGCAGGAAGAGCTGATTGCTCTGCCCCTGGCTCACAATTCCCCAGCACCGGCAGAGCTGGGGCCAGGCTGCCCTCAGGGGACTGGACTCCAGTTCCTCTGGCCTGCACAGGTGCTGGTATCAGGGATTTGGGGCCAGTGGGAGCAGGGCACTGGGGCACACAGGAGCCCATTCTCCCTTTGGCTCCCTCCTGCTGGCACTGAAGCTTTGCAGAAGGTAGAAGGTTTTGCTGGAGCAGGGATAAATGCCGGAGAACAAAAAAGAATGAATGAAAACAGGGAAGCAAAGATTTCTTATTTTGTGATTGAGTCATTCGAGTGTTGTTTTGCTTATGCATATTCTCAGTTGACTAAGAGAGGGTCAAGCTATGTATGGGAAACATGTATGGAATAAAAGTGAGGATGTTTAAATTCTCATTACACAGATAAACTTAGTTCTGGTGTTTTGTAGGCTTTGCTGTTTAGTTCACAGTCTTAGGAAAGTACGTAATTTACTTTTGTCGTTATTTATATATAAAATCGTTTAGGGGTCATATGAAAAAAAGTAAAACCAGTAAAACCTAAACATTTCTCCAGTAATTAGGACTGTGTACAACTCCATTTTGTTGATCAGATTTTTTGCTTTCATCTTGCAAGTAACTGAGATCTAGAGCAACCTCAGAACTGAGTAAATACTTCTTTTTGTGTAGTATTTTTCAGTGAAGGTAAATGCTGGGGAGAACGTTCTGACTCAGATTTCTGTGTAAAGTCTTAGCATTTGCAGTTGGTCTATGACTTCACAGGTATAAGTTTTCTTTCTATGAATATCATTTGCCATTACAGAGGCCATAGGGTGGGTTTTGCTGTATTGTTTTATCTGCTAGTAACACGTCTCATAATTCCCTAACTAACAATGAATTTTCTTAAGCATTGTTTAAAAGCATTTCTGTAGAGAACCTGATATTCATCAGCAGGATTAAAATGACTGATGAATTATGCAGCAAAGCTGTCTAGCTCCTTGACTAAGTATTTTATGGCAATTGAATCACTTAGGCAAGATTTAGGTAAATAAGATTGTTAAAAGTTTGCTTGTTTCAAAAGTATTTCTTTCCATATTATTTCAGTCTTGAAAATGATACTGACTTTTCAGCAATATGTTCTGAAATATTTAAGAATGACGAGTACATGAAAGCACACCTTAGCTTTGTGTCAAGATAAATTTTTTGAGGGTCAGTGGTGTGTATCAGGTGTGAAACATTATCCAGTCCCGCAACTGCCCTTCTTGTAGTATGATTTTATTGTAGAAAATGATACATTTATATACAATGCTAAAACTACACTGGAGTTTAACATGAAACACATCACTGAATCCTGGAGAAAAGTGTTCCTGCTTCCTTCTCTGCATCACCGTGGGTGTTTTGTGTTTGGAGAGCCCAGGACTGCATTCATTGAGTGCTCAGGCTTCCACCAGCTTCAGCAAGCTTGGCTCATGGTTAATGGAGGATGAAACAATGCTACAGATGTTTTACTACCTGCCATTTGTAGTCTAGCTGCTGGTTTTAGTTAGGCTGGCTTTTGTTTTTCTGCTGTTTCGTTTATCTGTGGGATCCTGCAGTTGCCATGTCTGGAGATTACTGGTGAGTCCTTGCATTTAACTTTGCTCTTTACTATTATTCCAGAGAAGACAGTTCCAAGATTTGATGTTTTAGCTTTTTGTTGATAGGTAAAATTGTTAACACCCCAGCAATGTTTCTTATCAGAATTAGGGAATGTAGTTTTGGTACCAGTTATACTGACTTCAAGTAAGAATTCAAGATCCAGTAGTAAAATTGCATCTCTAATGCACATAACGTAGCTGATACAGTAAGGTCTGTGCTACACCTGAATAAGGGTGGGGATTGTCTCTGGGGCAGGAAGGGATTTGTGTGCCCAGGGAGGAAAGGTCTGTGGCTCTGGGGTTCCCTTTCAGCTAGGAGGGTGGCACTAAATGAGATGTGCCACGAGGCGTGGAACCCTTTGTGTGTGGGTGGGGTGGCTTGTGCTGACCACGGCCTGATGGTGGCTGAAATTCCCAGCTGGTCCCAGTTAGTGCCCTGCAGCAGAGCAATCTCCATCACAGCTGGCACCTGGGGTGGGAGGATCCATGGGGTCATTACTGAGGCAGCCCTGGTGGGTCAGAGCTGATATAGAGGTTTGGGAGGGTTAGAGCTCGTGCTGTGCTGAGTTCAGTTGCGAGGAGCACCAGGTATGTTGGCATTTGGTGTGAATAATTTTGCAATTGGAATTTACCTGATTTTAAATGTTGACTTTATCTCTATAATAAGGCACAGGACTTGTACAGAATTGTGATCTTTATTTAATGTGAGTGTTCTATGGATAAAGTAGCTGAACTTTAAGGAAAGTAAGTTAAAGTCTTGGCTTTGTATTGCTTTAAACAACCACTACAAAAACGTGTTACTTGAAGCTTGTCAGTTCTCTGTCCCTTAATTTAAATACAGTATTTGCTAATGAACAATTTCATCTGTTGGCTGTATTTTTTTTCTGCATTCTTTGAGCAGAAATTGAGCATAAGTTTGGGAGGTCTACTAACTATTCATACAAACATGTCCAAGCTCTGGCTGAAGAGAAGGGCACGTGCTTACCCTTGCTAGCTTTAACTTACCTGCTGGGCCTAATATGAGTGATGTTTCTGCTCCTTTTGAGCTCTTGGGATGTCCATGGAGAAGCCTTTGAGAAGAGAAGTTGGGTTTGGTGGGTGAAGCTACAAAATATTAGGTTTGAGCATGAAGTTAGGCCAAAATGGGCTCTCTGTGTAAGAGCAGTTAGACACCATTCTGGGAAGGACTGCAAGCCCCAGGACAGTAGTCTGTTGGATTTTAAATTGTGTTTAAGAATGCATTTAGCACCATATGTTCCAGCACTTTATAAATATGTGTTCCCTGACCTCACTGACATTCTCTGACTCCAAGAGCTGAATTTCACATATCATTCACATTTGCAAAAAAAGACTATATTCACATAAAAGCAGTTGTTTAAAATCCCCTTTTAGGTCCTTTTTTTTTTTTTTTTTTTTTTTTTTTTTTT
>VZRQ01004340.1:730765-818265 GCA_013397975.1 Machaerirhynchus nigripectus
AAATCCCCTTTTAGGGCTTTTTTTTTTTTTTTTTTTTCTTTTTTTTTTAGTTTTGGTATTATTCTATGTAGTTTTAATGAATAAACAATACTATTTCTCTTAAAATAAATTATGCTGTATGAATATCTTATTGAGATATGACAAAGCAAGATACAATTTCCTCAAAAAAAAAGCTATGAGAGGATCCAGTCTCAATTTTTATATGGTCAGGATTAAGCCAAAAGCAAACAACTTTTCTTTGTTTCTTTCAGATTTTCAGATTCAGATTTTAATCTGACAGTCTTTAGAGGCACTCCATAAATACAAGTTAGAAACTGCAAAACCAATTCAGAGGCACTAAAAATAAGTTAAATTTGAAGAGTAATTTATTTTCAATTTTCTGTGACTGTTTCTTTAATTCAAATACTTGTAGTAATTTTTATTTAATTATAGTCTTAAATTTTTCACGTTGCTAGATTTTCTCTTGAAATGATTTTAAATTTCATGAACAAATTCTAAGACTTAAAGGAACGCCTATAACCACAGTATCTTAGCTGGAGAGCTAGTTTCAGTAGGGCTAATATAATTCAAGGAGAGCAAAGAGAAAGTGTTATTTACAGGCACAAAAAACATTTCAAAGAAAATTCTGCTAATTTTTTTCTCCCTTTCAAAGTATGTGAATATGAATAGTTTTGTGGGGAGAAGAATTTTTCTGACTATCGAGTGAAAAGGAAAAAGGGGAACTGGTCTCTCTGAGGTTTTGTTACTTGGAATTTGAGGCAATGATTCTCTCTTTTAAAGAACCCCACAAGAAAATCCTTTTAAGACTGGCATAAGCATAGATGGAATAAACAAGCTTTGAGGCTTTCTTTCTGTTGGTGAGGGTTTTTGTGCTTGTCATGACTGGGAGATTCTTGGAAGTCAGAGGGAAGTTGGCCGGTGTGCAAGTGCTGCTTGTTCTGCTGGTGCTCATGCTGAGGAGCAGCTGTAGCAAACCTGCTTCTCTCGAGTGTGTCCAGCCTATTTCTGGTACAAAACACTGAGCCCAACATTTTGTACGTGCACATGCCGTGTGTGCTGAGCTCTGTTTCCTGGAAATCACTTCCCAAGGGAGGTGAAGGCCCCATCCCAAGTGAAATGTTGTTTGATGCTTGAGAGGAAGAGTCTGGTTGAAGGTTTGTGACATTGATTATTGAGAGGGGTCTTAGAGAACTTAAGGAATGTCAGGTAATCTGTGTGTAAATGGCCAGCAGGAGTAGATTGTAATGCTGAGTCTTGGATGGTCTGAAGCCTGGAGGATGAGGAACTTGAGCTTTATGCTGAAAGCAGAAGTGGCGATAGTGCCAAAAAGCAACAGAGGGGAAAAGGAGAGTGAATTCAGTGTTTCCAGTGTGAATTCCATTGCATTGAGGAAGGAATTACAAGTGGGAGAGGACAAGGATGGCCACCATAACAGGGAGAGTTGATTAGTGCTGATGGAAGCAAGCAGCTTTGAGAAAACATTGTAGATGAATTTTCAGACTCTATTTAGTAGCTGAGGAAAAGGAAGACTCAGTGGTGTGGAGTGTGACACCTTATCAATTGAAGTAGGAAAAGATGGAAAAAAAACCCAATTAGAGTGTGAAGAGAGGAGGGAGCTGATGCTGGGCTCATGAACAGAAAGAGGTTACACTAATGAAACAATTGGAAATGCAGTATGGAAAGGACAGGGTCCCTGGGGGATTGAGGGGAAAATGAGGTTAGGAAAAAAAGCAACTGCTTCATTCAAAATTGGTAGATAAACTGGAATAAAAAGAAAGGAGACAACATTGACTCTGTATATAAAATTGAACTTTCTCACACGGTACTTTTGTCCCTAACTCAAACTAAACAGGCCTTTATAGGCAGCTTTCTCTCAATTTCATAGGCAAAACTCCTTCTGTGCCAAACCTTGTCCTTCTGCAAGGGTTGGAGAGAGCCAAAATTACCAAGTTAAAGAGAAAATAGAACCAAACCAACCTTCTCCTCCTGGATTCTGGCACAGGAGTGAGATTGGGTCATGGCATCAGGTATCATTCTTCTGGAATGGGATTTTGGAGAGTGTATAGCTGCCTACATTGGAAAGCCTTGGTAGTGCTTCAGTAAAAAATGAAGCTTAAAGCTAAAAACCCCTCAATTTTAGATCTCCTGAGTCATATCTTTATCACTTTGGATGAAGCTGGGTAACTTAACTAGACCCTGTAAGGCTTGGTCATAAGAATTTGAAGTTTTAGTTAAGATTCAGACTGAAAACCAAAAGAAAGACCTAGAGATGAAGTTGTCATTGAGCTAAATTTGAAAGTGACTTAGCCCATGTGGTGGGATAGGGCCAAAATGATGAGGAATATTTTGAGTTTTGCTGGTAGGTGATGATAAACCAAGTCCTCGAGGGAGCTGCAGAGGAATCCTTCATGGCACTGGAGGGATCTCCCACTCTGGGGAGTGGACAGGCTGTAAGCAAAGGACGGGGGAAGTGGAGACAGGGAGGATTTCTTGGTTCAGTACATGAGAATGTTAATATTTAGCTGTTCTACATTAAAGTAAGTCCAGCATTGAAGACTAAGTATGGTGGATTTCAATTCAGTCAGAATATATGAGGGATGGCCAGATGAACACAGACTAATAAAAGAAGTGGTTTCACTGTAGAAGGAAATTGTGCTGATGTCCAGTTAATTTAATTCCTACAGAAAAAAGATGCAACGTTTACATAATAGCATAATTAATTTATCACTTTCCTTCTGAGATTCGACATCCTTTTAATTTTTAAGGGCTTAATAATATTTCATAAGAAACCTTCTTGATCAAGATGTGTTTGTGCTGTCTTACTATGTATTCTTACAGTTACATTTGATGGTGCTTCAGTTATTTGAACTTTTATTACTGTCACATGGAAAACAGCTCTAAATTTATGTGCTCCTGCAGCTTATTCTTCTCTCCAAGTTAAATTCTTTGCTTGTGAATTTACAACAGCAGCAAAGTGTGAGATGTGGTGATACAAACTAAGGAGCAAAAAAAAAAAAAAAAGTGGGGCAAACTTCTGTGGATTAATGAATTTGTGTGAAAATTTTGGTTTAAACTAAGTTTTGTATATGTGAACAAAGCTGAGTGTAGTACTGCAAGTAACTTGTGTCTATATAAAATAAGAAAATTTTGTATAACAACAAATCTAAGTAAATCATGAGCAGTATGTCCTTATTGTCAAATACTCTCTCTTTCTCCTGTCTGATACTTGACAAACTGCCACAAGTGGCAGCAGGGAAGAGTAGGCTTTGTCACTTCAGGTCCAGCTGTGCACTTCTTTTCTGAGTAGTTTGTAGCTCTCCCATTCTACGGACTGAAGCTTAACAAGGTGTACAGAGTTTTCTGTGGTTAATATTCCTTAATTTTTTTAGATTAAAAAAGAAATCCTGAGTTTCTATATTTCATTCAAAGTTAATTTTCTAAGGGTTATATTGTCATGTCTTCTCATCTGGAGTTGTGGAAAAACCTTATAGGGCAAGACTACACGTGGCACCTTTGTTGTCTTTTTAAGACTGTGATATAAAGAATAACCTAAATGGTAATTCCTGAGCTGGACACCTGTGTTCAAGGGGTTCTTTCGTGGTGCAGGCTTGTACCGATCTGTCAGACCTAAAGAATCTCTGTAAGTGCCTGTTTGTAAAAGTCCATTTGGTGTCGTGACAGTAATGCATGGGGGGTGTGATTTCCATGTGCTTCCCAGAATGGAATGTCGTAGTGTCTGCATTACCTCTGTGCTAAGGCGGGTGAGAGTGGGGCTGACAGAGGATTTTTGCTGCACCAATTTCCTTTTCATCTTTTTGGGTCTGCCTATGTCCCTGCTTGCCGAGTTTGGAGGTGAACAGTTTAGATAAAGCTACTTGTTTGGGTTTGTTTTTGGTTTTTTTTTTCCCTGACCATGGAATGCCACATCATCTTAAACTTTCCTAAAGCACTGCTGCACCCAGTGCCTCCTGCTCTGCCCAGCGCAGCCCTTCCTTTGCCCTGGCCATGGTTCCTGTGCCACCGGCTGAGCAGCGCTTCCTCAGACCTCTCGTTCCTTCAGGCACCCGCCACGCTGCGTTTCCAGTGTCTGCCCACCGACTCTCGGTGCCGGTGGAGCAGAAAAAGCGGAGGGGAACGCAGAGAGGAGAGCGGGGCGATGGCGATCCCGAACCAGTTCATGGCACTCGCGATCGCGCTGCGGGGGCCAGGCGCAGGCTCCCGCTGTGGAGGCAGCGGTGTCCCCAGGGAATCCCGGCGTGTTCCCCGCGGGTGCGGAGCGGCAGGCTCTGTCTGGGCGCTGGAAGGAGCCGTGTGCCCTGGAATGAGCCGTGTCTCCGCTAGATGGAGCGCCCGGAACGGCGGAGCGGGAGCGCAGCGGGAGCGCTCCCGGCCCGGCCCCGCTGCGGGACCCGCTCCGCGCACGGAGCGAACCCGCTCGCACCCGAACCGCCCCCGGCGCTTAAACCGCGCTTGTTCCCATCCCCCCGGGCTCCCTACAGAACGTCCCCAAAGCAGGGAGATCACCCCTGCCGAGAAACGGACGCGTTCTGCTCGGAACTGCCCCTAACTCTTTAAAGGCTGAGCATTTAATGTATTTCGTTCCCTTCCCCTGCCTCGAGCACATGGGTGGGAATAAGAGCTCCTGGCTGCTTCTGTTGTGAAAAATCTAGAGTTAATGCTGAATGCTTGTGAAACGTGTGCTGAGTGGTGCTGAAGAGGTTAACTCTGTGCTACAGGGGCTTTGGAGAGATTGGGTATGAAGTACTGGAGAAGTCAATGGATGTAACACCGTCCTTAATAGAAACAGAAAATTAGTGGTTCTTACTTGCCTGAGGTAAGCATGAGCCTCTGTAATGTCCTGATCTTTGTGCAAAAACCTGGTGAAAGAGAGCAATCTTAACATAGACCTGATATTAGAAACAGGGGTAGTGATGACAAGAAAATACCACTGGAAGGATGAGATGTTGCCTTTTAGTTTACAAGAATAGAGGAAAACCCTTTATTTAATATTTTTGACAAAGCAGATTATTTAAAAAGTCTGTGATATTTCCCCACTTTCTTTTAAAAAGACATAGTACATTTACAGAAAATAGAATACTATGTGAAATACAGGCAGAGATATTGATAATTGATAGTAATTTATCAAAATGTTACTGATATATTTGATTTTATAATATGCTGGTTTTCCTGATTTTAGGTCCTGGGAGCTATTTTTTCATGTGTTGTTAGGTAAGGAGGGTATAGAGAAAAGACTGCTCTACTGTTAGATTCTATGCCACTTGCCTGATTTATTTTTGTACTGCATCAACCACATTATAAAGTTGAGAAGAGAATTCATTCTTCACGTGGAAGATTTAATATGCAGTCGTGATTTATTTTTTCTAATGCTTGGTGTCTGGAGGCATACAATACTTGGAATACTGCACGCCTCCTGTATGTGTGAACTTCTTAATGTAGGCTACTACTGAGACGAGTCTGAAGTGTAAAGTGGTGTGAGGTGTTGCAGGTGATGTGCTTCAGAGCCTTTCACTTGATGGAAGTGGTTTGACTATTAGACAGTCTGCCATGGTAATTCCAAAGGTTAACTTCTAGGTCAAAGATCTGGAAATGCAAAATTTGAACTTAAGTTTTAAGTTGACTACCAGGTCACAACAAACTGGGTGGTTGATTTTAAATGGAATGTGTTGCATTAAATAAACAGATGCATTGCAAATACAAGTGGGTTGGGATTTGTAAGTCAGCTATGTGAGAAGCACTGTTGGTCCTTTCTGGTTTGTTTCAGAGCTTCTCTGCTTTCGTGGTGCCATTTGCATATTCAAGATTGATCCAGGCTTTGCTGTTGGCATTTTTCAAATGGCGTTCTCAAGGGATGTGGGGAGAAGGTGCCTGTCTGCAAGGTCTCTGCCTGTGCCATCAGCCATGACACGGACAGCCCCAAGATGCTGGAGGAGGGAGTGTTGCCTCCCATGGTGGTGTAGCAGGCATTGCATCTCAGACGGGTCCGTTATTAGTGTGGAAGAAGGTTTTATCTCCTAGAATGTTTCTAGGAATTCCCACAGAGGCTGATGAGGGCAGTGTAGATAATTGGCCTCTTTTGTATTTTTGTGGGGTTTTTTTGGTGGTGTGTTTTTTTTTGTTTTTTTTTGGTTTTTTTTGTTTGGGTTTTTTTTTTTTTGGTAAAAGGTTGGTATTTGTTGTTAATTGATAGCTAATTGATAATAGCAGCAGCTGAGTGGGGGGTGAGTTCAGTTCCTGACCCAACAGGGCCTAACTGAGGCACCTGGGAGATGTCATGTTGTGTGGGTGAAGTGGCCTTTGCAGTTGCCCACGCTGGCTGTGGTAGAAGGAAGGCAGAACGGAGTGGTGAAGAATTTGCAGATGAGACGTTGCTGGGGTCTGTGCTGCTCGGTGGAACTGCGTGGTGCTGTTACAGGGGCGCCGTCCCTGTGCAGGGGAGGGAAGGTCAGGCTGTGCACAGGCATTCACGTCCCCTTGGCACGGCTGTGGTGGCACTTAGGGTATATATAGCCATAACTGGGACTGTGGGGGTGATTAATGGGCTGGGTTAGGGACAAAAGTGTCTGTAAACAAGGAAATGGCTTTAAAGAAGAGACATTGATTTTATATTTATAAAAATAAAATACATATTGTTACCTTTTTTCTTTTTAGACATGATGACAAGTTATCCTTGGAAGGGGTGAAAATTGGTAATTACTTTCCCCTGCATCTCTTGAAGTAGCATATATCAGGCCAAAGAATTGTGTTTCTTTTTTAGGTCTCCTACGCTATTGAATAATGTATGTTTATTGTTTCTCTGTGTAGAGATGATTTGGATAGTTAAGATATTGCTGTACTTGTTTTAATAACATAATTATGTAAATGTCAGGAATCTAATTTATTTGTGGGTCATATTTTTCTGACTTCGAATTGGGTGAAAATTAAGGATAAAAGGCCAGTGAGAAATTCACTTTTACAATTACTGCTAGCTGCATTGCCAGTGCTAAATTCTCTTGAAGTAATTGTTCAACACACTGCTTTTAAGAATTTAATCTGTTTTATGGATGTCCTTTTAGCTGTAAAATAGTGCAATAGACAGAAGAAGCTTTGCTTGACCACCACCACGTTCCAGAACTTTACTTTGGGAAATTGGATAGACATATAGTTCCAAACTGTTTGGCTAGGAGGCATGCTGCCTTTGATTTTGACATAATGTAGAAGGAGTTGGTTACCTTACGTAACATATTTGTTTTTCATTAAACATGCTGATAAGGTCTCATTAAAGTTCCATGTATTATTTATGGTATTTCATATGAAACTGAACTGAGGGGAAACTTCTCTCAGCTTAGGGCATTTGCAGAATAACAGCCATTCTGTGCTGGGAAAAAAATAAAAAGAATGAAGGAAAGCATGACATACTCCTGTCAGAACAGGAGACTGCTTAAGGCACAGAGAAAGAATGAAAAAAGGAGAAAGGGCTCAGAGAGGGTTCATTTCTCCTCCTCCTCACTCGCTCTTGCTCTGTGGCATGAGGAGTTTTTTGGTTGGTGGTTTGGGGCTTTTGTTTGGTGTTTTTTGGTGGTGGTTTTTTTTGGTGATTAAATAATCTGGACTGTTCTAGTAGATGAGTCCATGATAAACTGCAAAAGCATGGATGATTCCTAAGCCAAACCCAATTCCTGTATTGTAAGTTTGTGCATGATTGTTTTGGTGTTGATTACCGAGTTATGAATGCATTGGTTTTGTTACATTGACTGCTTTTGAGAAAGAAAATTACGTAATAACAGATTCTGCTGGAAAATTTTCAGTTTTGCATGAGGAAGACTTAGGGGATCTAAATCAGTCTCTGAGGCTTGTGTGGGTGCAGGTATGTGTGCGCACATGTAGAATGAAAAAGAAATGATTTTTTTTAATGTAGCACCTGAGTTGCAGTGACGTGTTTTGATTCTGTTTCCAGTTAAGCGGGGACTATTATTCGCTTTTAGGGGTAGATCTTATATCAAGCCAGTTATGCTGTTGATGAAACAGACTTCTCTTGTATGTGGGTTATTTGTTTGCTGTTGTTAGTATTAAACTCTTGGTCTCAGATGTGTTTTTGTGGGTATTAGACATCCTATAAAATAGGCGATTTTCAAATCTTCTGCAGAGTCCTTTTAAAAGGAACCCCTTCAAAACCTCAGGTGGTTCTTTGAGGTTTGACCTTCTTTCCTGATGAATTAATATTTAATTCATTTGTCAAATTCTAATTAAAAATAGTAATAACTTCTGTTATACTTGAGTTGTATCTCAGGAAAAAAAAAGACCTGTAATATAGGACCTCAAGGACAAGCTGTAGTATAAATTATTTGATTTGCAGGTCACATCCTACTTTATTACATAAAGACTAACTAGATCTACTAATGAATAATTATTACTCCATAAAATAAAGGGGGGGGGTGAATAAAAAGCTGGCAAGAGTGGAATACTAATTTTGAGGTATCGTTCTCAAAGTAGAAAGTAAACATTAAATTCTGAAAATTGCAAATGTAATTTTTCCATGTAACCTGATAGGGCAGTCCTTGATAATAGATTGACTAGCTGTCAAATAAATTTGTAATTTTAGATGAGATGGGCTTTAGACCAATTTTAAGATAGAGTCTTTATCCAAGTGTGCTCCCTTCCCCCAGTAAAGTAGACACAGTAAGCCACAGAATTCTGTTTCATTCGCAGTGTTTCTGCTGCAGTGGTTACACAGCTCCTGCACAGTTTCACTGTAATGCTTTTATAGGCTTCTCTGGGAAACTGGATAGCGAATGAAATGTAGATATAAAATTAATTTGTGTTTTAAAAAAGCTCATTTGCTGATAGCACTGTGTATTTGCTGGAATCCTCCTGCCTAGCCAAGATTCTTTCCTTTTCCTACTTTGTGCTTCGCACTCCTGTTCTTAGAAGGGGAAAGCCCTTTTCCAGTCAGGTGTGAGTCCTGGGAGGGGGGGACGTGTGCGAGTGTGTCTGTGTGCGTGCAGAATCATAACAGGCATTCAGTCCCAGCTGGGCAATGACACTAATTGCCCAGATCTCATGGATGCCTGTGATGCAGCGCGCTCACTTTCTCTCCTTTCCTATCCTCTCCAGGGATTTTTAAAATGCAGTATTTGAATTTTGGTGAGTGGTAAAGACCCTGCCCTAGGACCCATTTGACAAATGAGAAGCTGTGCAGCATCAGCACCAGCCGACTGAGCCTCACTGAGTCTCTCTCTCTCTCCTAGTCAGCAGCTACTGTTGTGAGACAAGCTTCAGCTCTCTGTCATTGAGGAAGTTCCATTTGCTCATCAATAGGCTGCAGGCTGTGTCTTCTTTTTTTCCTCTCTGTTAAAAATTCGTAGTTTAAACCTACCAAGTTGCCTTAGCTGACAAACGAATGTAGGGGTTTCGTGCTGGGGAGAGGAAAGGCATTCGAGAAACACCGTTTCTTATTTAAATAACCAAAAGGGAAAGAAAAAAAAAATCCCAACCCGTAGTGACAAGATAGGGCAAACGTGCTTGCATGCAAGCCCCCTCACTTGTTCTACGTAGACTTCAGAGCAACACCATGCAGCATCCCCTTACGGGTGCAACCTGCGTGGCACTGCCGAATGTGGGCATGTGTCCCCAGCTCTCCTGTGCCTTGACTTTTATGTACTTACAGCAGGTAAGTTTGCTTAACTTTTCCTTTTCCTCGCAGTGCTTGCTTTGTCAGCATCGTTTGGGGGATTTGCAGTCAGGGAGGTATTTTTTGTGTGAATAGACTGTATAAATGTCTCCCACCGTGTGGAGCGAGTGTTGTGCCTGCACTTAGGAATGTGAGAGTGAGTAGAAAATATGTTTTAGCAGAGCATCGAGCCTTCGCATATCTTTTGGTGTTTTGGTGTTGGTTTATTTTATTTTATTTTGCAGTGTCTCCATTGGTGCTGTTTATAGATATTTAACACAGTACTGTGTCTGCGTTTCTCGTGGATACTGTAGCAGAGTTTCAGCCATAAAGGACTGCTCTTTATTCACTTTCAGGCATAAATTATACTTCTAATGTAAATGTGCCCAATGGCAATTTTGTTTAAGCCTTCTTTGAAGACAGGAATTTTAAGTCCGTGTTGAAACATGCTGCTGATTAAAGCCAAGCTGATTTTTAGTTCACAGAGGAAAAAGATGATTTATAAGGATATATCTGTGCAGAATACTTCTGTCACTGAAGTATATTGGACTGGGTTTAAAAAAGATGTTTGGGTATGAGCAAAACAATATGAATTTCTAGTCAATTTTAAATTATTTTTTAAAATTTCATTTCGTTTTTGCATAGAGGATTTTTTAAAATATATTTCCTCCCCTTCTCTCTTCCTGAATGATTTAATATTTGGTACCCCCCTCTCTGCTATAATGTGAAAAAACTGGATAATAACACTTTTTTTTTTTAACTGGAATTTGGGAATCATCTTTGTGTTCTACTCTATTTTATAACTGAAGCCACCATTACAGAGTCATCTAGTAAGTGTGTAGAGCCAAGACAGAAGTATGTTTTCATGCGAAAATGATTAATCCTGTTTATTCTGTTACTTCTGTTGTAACTTCAGGAGGAAAAATATTCTTGTGGCTACTGTAACAAATAGGGGCATTTCTTCCAACTTCCACTGCAATAGTTTCTGTGCATGTTGACTTCCCTGAAAGTCTCTAACTTTATTTCTGCATTCACAAATGCATGAAAGATGTTGTACGGTATTTCTTTCCTTTATCTATTCCTAAAGAATAGATAAAATAGATTTAAACCTTATTTTTATTCAAGAACATTTGTTTTTCTGTTACTGCTGGAAGAAGGGAGCTCCAGTATTTTCAGGATATAAAACCTTCTGTAGGTTTTTTTTTCTCGTGTAGTGTAGTATAAACCATTTCTGACTTCCAGTTTAGGAGTGCATAATAACAGATCCTTGCATGCGCCCTAGATTATCCATGCATGTGGGAGGGATTCGTATGTCTGCAATTAAAATTTGCATCAGATAAATATGATGTATTTAAATTTCAGTAATTTGCATGCCATAACTAAAATGTACGTTCCTGGTAGTTCTGTATTCTGGATGTGCTTTGGGAATGGCATTTATAGATCAGCTTTAATGATCCAGTGTGACTTGTGCACTTAGTGGTTGCATACAAAATGTACTCCTGTGTTTTGTTCTGGATTTGTTCTTTTGAGTTTGTCAAAGAACAATTTGTATGGTAAAGATAGAGCTTTTGAAAGGAAAAATGGGAATTAAGGTGAGAGGTCAACATGGCCACACAAGGAGCTGATAAAGGATACCATGAAGATGAGGTTGGGTGCTCTCATAACCTTCCTCAGTGAGATATTGCAGCATCATTATGCAAACACATCTATAGCATGGCACTGCTTTAAGGTTTAAGAAACTGTGCAACTCTAATGAATACTTTAAAACAGGGAATTCAATTGCATCTATTCCATTTGAGAGAAAGATGAGAAGTGATTGCTAATGCACTTTACAAAGCGCTGTATCTAGCGGATAATTTTTAACTCTTTAAGTGGATTAACTGCCACACTTAAAGTTTTTTTTTTTAAAGTGTTTGCTTTCTCATCTCCTTAATCCTATTGTCAGTTTAGAATCGTTCTGCCTCTACTAATCACGATTATATAATAGGTTGAAAAGTCTGCTAAATTTGTGATGAAAATTGTGGCAGGTTCAAAATTCTGTGCTTGTTGCTTCTTTTGATTGCTGGTTGGCAATTTAGTTATTCTGAATTCCTAGAGAGTCAGATAATCATGTTCTTAATTCAGATAGATCTCTTATTTTATGTATTTGGTTAAGTATTTCTTTAGAAAAAATGCTACTTTATCTCAGAATTACCCAGGCAGAGAGGGCTGAGTTGACATCACCTGCAAAGCCAATGTAACGTGGTTCTGGCTTTAAATAGCAAAGGAATAAGAAGTGGTTTGGTTTTGAAAAACATTAATAAACTTTCACCATGACAATCCACTTGGGTTTTTTTTCTATTTTTCCCCTCTCTGGTAGTTTAGAGCAAACCTACAAAAATACTTGGTTTGTATGTTTAGTGCGAATATCACTATCTCAGTGAAACTGTAAATGTTTTTCTCTCTCTATCAAGTTGTCTATCGATCTTAAATACAGGTAACCTAAAAGCTTTATGTGGCAACTTAATAACTAGTGAATCCCCCCGCCTGTGCAACCTGTGACCAGCAGTAAATAGACATTATGTGAAGCTATCAAGTTTTTTTTTCTCCAAAAATTGCACCTGAGATGTATCTGCTCACTTGCACCTCAATTAAAATGAACTCAGACATCTGTATTACAACTGAGCTCTCTCTTGTTAAACTTTGCTGCCTATTTAGAACTTATGAAAATAATTATTTTGTTTGTGTATCTACATTGGTATTCTGTCGTGTGAGTTTTACAATTGGATGTAAGTCTTTCTTGAAAGACTGTGAAAGGCATTACATTCTTCACAAGATGGGCAAGCCAGTCTTTGTCAGTAAATATTTATTTATCTTCCTAGCCACGAGGATGGTGGTTTTCTGTGGAGCTGTATTAATCATTTGGGAAAATCTGTGTTTTGGTAGTCATTTTAAATTGGCCATTATTTATTTGTGAAAGTGACATTGCTTGGCCAGTTTGTTTAGTAGAAATGGATAAACTGTTTTCCACAGTGTACTACAAAAGTGCTCTACTACTTTTTCCAGGGTTAGAAACTTGATTATTTGCTCTGAAATTTTTTACTTTACAAATGTCTGTAATGTTTTAAGAGCCGAGTGAGGAACTGTTTTTTGGGTTTTTTTAAACAGTTTATGCATGGAGGATGCTTTACCTAAAAATATTTTGAGCTTAACTCTTGAAAATAACAAACGGAGGCCTAGGTCATGTTATAGATTAACTCTCGATAAGATGTTCACTTGAAAAAGCCAACAGAAACTGAAGAATGCTTCTGAGTTAGTTATTTGAAATGGTCTGAAACGATGTGGACATTTTCTTAATGAGATGGTTCTAACTATAGAAATCCAGAGTGAGTTTTCAAAGAACATCAAAACCAAAATGACCGTGTCAGTGGCAGCAATGAACAGAGGGAGAACGTGGGGCTTTGCCTTGGAAGTTTTCACTGTGTCACTGTAAGGACAGGGTCAGCTGGGAAAGTGTGGATGCATTTGGGTGAGAATTTTCCTTAGTGTCAATATTTAAAGATACAGAAGGGAACTTGTATTTGTAGTGCACCCTATCCTTTGGTGACGTTTTATGGGGTTAGAGACAGCTGCATGCATCTGTTTTCTTCTCCTTAATATGACACATCAATGCAAAACCTGATTTCTGACCACAAGTTTACAGCAAATGTTGGCCTGAAGTAATTTTTGCAGCAAAGTGCTGACCGCTGGTAAATTGGGATTTTGGGTATATTAATGGAGGCTTAGTTCTGTTAACTGGTGTTGTCCCAAGGTCTGTGTTTTCCTGGTTATTCTGTTGGTGTTTTCGGAGTAAAGTAACAAAACGAGCTCTTGTTTTGAACCACCATGGAATATTCCATGTCATAGTGTACAGTGCTGCTGTCATTACTTTGAAATTGGTATTTTTTTTTTCTGTTTAATGATGATAGATGTGCTTTGTTTTAAATAGTGAAGTGGTTTGTACAAAGGGTAATTCCTCTTAAATGGAGCAATTGCTCATAGTGGACATTCACAGATCGAAAACAATTGAACTGAAACTTCAATATCAACCTTTTCTGTCTTTAACAAAGTAGTTCATGGTACAGTTCTCATATCAGTGATGAAAAGAATCCACCATGAAAACAAAGCAGAAACCAACAAAACCTCCATCTCTTCCCCAGCTATTCCATTACTGCTTACATGGTAAATTAGTGTAATTTTATTTGGGCCTTAAGCATTATGACTATGGAGAAAAGCTGAATTCCCCTCTCAGTTACTTATGTCATGCTTCTGGATCTGATGATTTATAGGAGCCTGAAAGACTTTTTATCACGGTCTTTCTTCATGGCTTAATTCAACGTTGATTTATTTGGTAGCATTTTCAATTGATGTAGTCAATAGTGTCAATAATGGAATAAGGATTAGAACAGATTATCTTTGTGCTGAAATTGTGTAAAAAATTGAATGGATGAACAATTCAAACAATTCCTGGATACAGTTTAACTTCTTTTAATAGAGCAAAAGCACATCAATTGCTGAATGCCACCATTGCAGTTACAGTTCTAAGAATCTGGTTTTTGCATTTAATACTTCAGTGACTCTTTAAATGTTCAGGTATGTCAGTTGAATTCCATAACTGATGTGTTATGGTGACACTGTTCAAACCAATCACGAGAACACTGCCTTTCTTCCCCTAGCCCATTTATAGTCCTCGCTCACTCTGTGGCTCTCCTGTAAAATCAGTTAATCTGACCTCTTGAAAATTTTAACCATCTGTTAGCTTACAAATTGGAGTCTTTGCACGATTTTGTTCCTCTTTCTGCTATTTCATGGCAATTTTCATGTGAGAATGTACAACCTCTGCTTATGACTGCATGAGTGCAGAGAAGTCCACAGTACTAATGCTCACTCACCATCTGTTTTTCTTACAGCTGGGCCTTGAATAATTGTCCAGTAGCTGATGGACTGAGGGTAGGCAATATTTTCAGGGTTTTCTGATTCATTTAACCAGCTTCACTGCCCCAAGAGAAACATAGTGCTTGTTTATTCATATGTGTAGGGTAAAAGCCTGTGCCATGTCAGACAAATTATAGCACTCTGTTAAAACAAAAAATGTAGTGCCATGCTACAGACCATATCCTGTGGATGCATTTGTACCTAAGGGGGCACTGTGGCACTCCTAGGGAATTTCAGTGTATGAATGAAACAGACCTGAAAAGGTGGGAGTGCAGCTGTTGCATCCGGGAGCGCTATTAATGCGGATTTCAGGAATGATGTCTTGCTGTTTATCCTGATCAGAGTAAATAAGATCGTTTGGTGTTCACCAATAAACTCGGAAGCTGGTATTTGAGACTCCACCTGTGACTGAAGCCCAATTTCCATGTTTACGTCTCTTTTGTCTCCCAAGAGCTGCTCTGTTGTTTCCCAGAGGCTAATGAGAAGTGGCTTAGAGATCAAGTGCTGTAGCAGCTCTCATTCTGAATGAGAGCTAGTTTGGGGCATTTAGCTCCAGCCTTGTCAAACAAGGTCAGTCTCTTACAAAAGCGAGAGGAGGTGCTTTAGTGAAGTACTCCCCTCTTTAAGTACTAGAAGGAGGGGGGAAAAAAACCCCAACCAAAAAAGAGAAAACCAATTCCAAACACAAAACCCCCTCAACGAACCAGAAGAATCTGTTAAGAAGGTTACCTGCTGCTTTGGACTATAAGAGCAAGAGCAGTTGCAAAGGAGCTTCCATGTGACAGGAGCAGGTGAATATTTTTGGCTTAGAACCATTGTTTTTTTTCTAATTGACCTCTTTGAACATTTTAAAACACTTTTTCTAAAAAGGGATGGCTGGATATTCTGTTGTGAGCTATTTGTAAGTTATCCCCATTCATTAATATTTGCTAAATATGTATATGGATGGGTATTTTCTGAAAACAAATATGCACTGTGGTATTTTATACCAAGGAAAGTGTGTGGTGGTTATGTAAGCAGGGGTTTTTCTCAGGGCAGCCAGTAGATATTTCAGTATGTTTAAAATTTTTTTGACCATAGCCATTCAAAACTGTACTGACATCTTTTTGGTTTTCAATGTGTGTATTTCTGAGTCGGTAAAAAAGTACTATGATCACGTTAATATCAATTCTGCTAAAAGTATTTTTGAAGCATTTAATAGGTGGTATAAATGAAAGTGATAAAAACTGTGACACTGGAATTTGTCACCTTGTTTTATAGAGTTAGCATAATGTTGGTGGAAAGGAGAAGTCAACACCCTCTAAGAATCCTTCAAGCTTTCCTGCCTTTTAAAGGTGCATGTGCGATTGATTTATCAGTTTGAAAGTGTGATGTGTAGTGCAAGAGCTCTCCTGAGAACCTCCTGTCATTTCTTTGCTGGCATTGCTCATTTCCCTCCGAGTTGCCTAGTGCAGCACCATTGACTTCTTTTACATTTTGCTTCCCCTCCCACTCTGTCAGTGCAGCAGCCCAGTGAATTTAATTAGAGAAAATAGCATATCTAATGTCTGTGCTATCCTGACTAGTTGTGGTTGGGCCTTTGGTCTTTTGCACTAGAGCAGGCTCCAGCTGTGGAGAGATCTCGCAGTGTTTTGATCCTGCACTTTCTCGTTGTGTTGAACACAGGCAGAATCAAAATTAGATACTGTAGTAAGAACTGAAGCGTTCAGTGAATTATTTTTTGTTCACAGTGAGTCACTGATTTTTACTTTTTTCCTCCAGATATGTAAAGAAAGGCTGTGGTATTCAAAATTGAAATACTTAAGATGTTCAGGTACTGATGGTTAAGAATGTAAGTGCTTTCATCTTGGATAATCTCTAAATTTACCTTTTAACCCTTTATTTCAAAATGCACCAGAAATTGTTGCTCTTCCTAACTATAACATCTTGAATATGATTTTTTTTGTAACTGTACATTGATTTTATACTGTCATCTCATATATATTTGTGGTGTGTGTATACACTTAAATGCCTTGCCTCAATTCCTTACTGACCTGTGCTTATATTTATTATGTAGTTTTGAAGCTGACTACTTTGGTTTTGCTTCTCATAGCATTCTTTTTTAATAGCAGTTGTCATTATCTCTGTTGTGGATAGTAAGCCTTGTATACATGAAATAGTTAATTACAGATATTGATTATGGGCATGAAGCTTAATTTACAAAGAAGGAAAGATAAAATGTTTTAAAATATAAGCTTATGATTACATAGTGGCACAATCTTTCACGAGGCAGTGTGAAATTAAAGTATTTCCTTGAAATAAGTTCCAGTAAACATTGTAAAGGGAGGCAGAAACAAGGTTAAAAGTTCTCCCGGAGAGGAAGATTTTGCCAAAACGGAGCTAGTGTGAAAATTTGGGGGTGAAGAGAAGTAGGGCAGCCCATACATTCAGTAAATGTCCCCTCCTTAAGCTTTTTCCCTTGTCATGTATTAGTCCTGTCTCTGGGATGTTACATGGCTGCATGGCTCAATTAATGCTCTGTGGCAGGAGGAGGAAAAAAATGTCTCTGTCTTGTCAGAAGTGAAGTTATTTACTTCCAAAAGCTGACAGAATAGCACTGCAGGGGCTTCATTTATTTCCGTTCAGAATGTCATTATTGTGTAATGCAGAGGGACTCCTGCATGCATTGCAGGCTTATTCTTACAATCTCGAGTCTGCTGGATGGCTGCAGAAGTGCAAAATGGCCCACTGGAATGTTTCCCTACTCCGACTTCAGCTTGTTCACTTCTGCAAAGCAGCATTCCAAGTGTGTTAAATATTTAGGGCTCAGAAGGCGATGGATGTGTTTGTCGGTGGTGCTGGTGCTGGATACCTTCGGAATCGTGCTCTGGCCTGGCTGGCAGACTGATTGTATCCTCAGTTACCTTTGTAATGTGTGTCGTTTTCCCTGATGGGTAGCATATGGTTTGGGACTGCTTTTTCAGCATTCCTCTGTCTGTCATGCTCTTTAGTTTTCCCAAGTCTAGCCCCAAAAGGAACGTTTTAGTGCCAAATGTTTAATAACGATTACTTGCTATTTCATCTCAAAGTTTGGAAAAACATTCAATTCTGCTGTTGTTGCATTGCATGTACTTCAGAGGCAAGATACGTAGTTTTGCTATTCCTTACCCAAGTTCAGCTTGTCTTGCTGCAAAAATACAGGAGAGTTCAGAAACTGCAATTCCAAGGGACTTGGTTTATTTTTCTCCTTTCCCTTTGATACCATCTCTTCCAGCTTCACTTGGGATACCAGGCTTGGCATGTGTACATGGAATTGCCTGTTGCTCTTTGGAAAGCTTTTTGATACAGCAAAAGTGAAAACACCGAAACAGCGGAGTTCAGGAGTTCCTGTGCCCTTCTTTCTGCCTGCTCTTAAATAAATATTCCAATAGGAAATTACTTAATTTGGAGAGGAGTCACGTTTTAGGGATAGTTGATTTTTTTTTCTAAGTGTAAACCCTTTTTGATTAGTTTTTCTTCTTTTTTTTTTTCAGTTTAGAGTGGTAAACTAAAAATTACTAAAATGCCAAATTCATTCTTTAGTACCGGATTTCATTTGCACGAAACCTATCTTTAAATGAAGGCAAAAGGATTCTGCTTCTAAATGGGCTTGCTTGCTTCTTTCCTGCTTTTCTCTTCCTTTTATTTGCAGACATAAAATCCAATAAATTTCTATTGCAGTTGCTGGGCTTGGGGGAGAAAAAGGAGAGGAAAAGTACAAAGCTATTGGGAAGCGTCAAACACGGCGGATGATGAAGTACATTTCATAGCAGCCAATTCCAAGCCCAAAATCCCTGTTGTGCAGGAAGGCTTCCCAGCTCACACAGGAAATTCAGCCATTGCACGGCAGAGTATTAATGATTTATACACCCCGCACCACTGCTTTTGTTCACTCACAGAGCCGGGGTGTGTTAATAAAGGAATTTCAGGGAAAAGGGTCCTGGCATGCTGAGTTGTTTTGCTCAGTGCGGTGGACGCTGCCTCATAAATCAAAGGAATTTAGTGCTTTACAACCTTTCAGAGCTGCTGAGGGTGGTTGTTTTTTTTTTTTTTTTCTTTTTTTAATCTGATACACCTAGGAATATTTTCATTTCTTTTCTATAAAGAATGAATGAACTACTGGATGAGATCTATCTCAGCTGTTTTAGGGTTGATTGGTTTGCTTCACAGTGGCATTATACTTCCATTTGTTTTCCATTTGGATTTATGCTTTATGGTGTTGTCTGTGGAAGGAGACTAGCATGGTTTTATTACCATAAAGAGATGCAGATCACATTATATTCTCTCTTATTTCTTAGAAATAAGTAAATGAAATTTAAAGGTAAAATACGTTCACAGCAAGCAAAGCAGTTTTATATTCTTTACCTAAAATAAAATCAGATAATAACAATTATTAAATATTATAATTTAAAAATTTTTTTGTTAGAAAAAATAAGCTTCATTTCGTTCTACAATACATGTGAGTGATAATTTTTGAAGTTGTTTTTGGGCCTGGAAACTTTGTTTCTTAATAGCAACTGTAGGATTAGGGTCTTAATTTTGTATTGATTTACATAATTATCCTTTTCAAATAGTGGATCGATATTCCTATTACGAAAGAAAATATGTATCTACATTTGATTATAGAAATGAAGACAAAGAAGGATTTTTTTTAAAAAATCTCTGAAATTTTGATGTGAACTAGAGTGTTAAATAATATTATGGGATGTTGTCCTAGCAGAAAACTGCTTGGTTGGATAGTTAGGGAACCTAACCTTTGCTTCCCATTACCTCTTTAAAAGAAGTTTGGGAGAGGGAATAGGAAATAATTCCTGGGAATGTGTTTTGCAATTAAAGGGAACCTGCTTTTCCATGGGCATCCTAAGGCTTTGTATGACACAGCAGGCAGAATGCTTTTAGCCTGTTTGGATCTGTCAGTCATAGGCTGAAGAACCTTTTTGTACAGAAAATGTAACTGTCCTGTCCTGTCCTGGTCACATCAGAAAAGGTGACTCCCTCTGAGGGGATCACTATGGCAGAAGTTACAGCTGCTTAATACTGAGAGGAATTCTTTGTTTGTAGTTTTTGTGGGCTGAAGGCAAATAAATACCTTCCTTTTTATTTTCCTCCCTGGTTTAAATATCACAGATTCATATAAGGCAGGTGCCCAGTAAATGAGGTTTATGTTTATAGAGCAGCATTGCTGTATTTGTTTGTCCTCCATTATTTGGGTGCATGAGTGTTTCATTGTATTTAATTATGTCTGTGAGGCACGAGACAACAGTCAACATCTGCTCTATTGTTGTCGTGGTTTACAGATAGCTTTGATGGGTTATTAAACAATCTATTTTTCAAACAGCAAACAGGGAAATAAGCTGCACCCATATTATGTAAGTTTGTAAAGGTACATTATGTAATTAGTCATCTAGTATTTGCACACTAATCCTTTATTTTCATTGGATATATGCTATTCCGTTTAGAAAAAAAAGTGATGATCCTCAGCAGTTTTTATTTAATAGTGAATTTCTAGTTTCTCTATGGGTTGAGTTAATTTTCCCACTTCTAATTTGATTTCACCATACGTTTTATATTGAAATAATGCATCTGAGTTTTGAGTGCTAATACAGAAATTAGAAATGTGCACTAACTTTCATTTATTACTGAAACAGCTACTGACAAACTATTAAGACAGAAACATCATTAGGTATCTTGAACTGTTTTTGAGTAAAGGTTTATGCCCTTACCGAAGCATCAGTTTGGGGAAGGCAAGGTTCAAACTGCTTTGACTCTTAGATCTTGCTCAGGGCAGAACATCCCTCAGTATTCCCTGGGCAAGGGAAGTTGTGCGAGCAGGGGGATGGCTCTGTAAAACTTGACTCTTGTACAAGTGGATTTCCTGATGGAAGTGTGCTTGCATGTTAATTTGCTTTTAATTTTGTTTTGCTTTAATGTACCTGTCAGCTGTTTCAAGTTTCTTTATGTAACGCTGGTATCCACTCTACTGTATCTGGATGCATTAAGGCAAATCAGTGAAAGATTGCAACTACCCAGCATGTGATTTGTTTTTGCCTCAAAATAAAATGTAGAAGAAAATGTTCCAGACACAAATGATGAACAGATCCTAAAATTAGACTTTCTGTAGCTTTTATCATTGCAGAAAGTCACCTATTAAAAATGTTTGAGAACATGAGTCTGTAATATTTTCACGGCTCCTGAGCTGCTACTGCCCACAGTTCTAGAGCTGCAGCTTGCTGGGGTTGCTTCTGACAGCAGGCTTCTGGGGCTTTGGAAATTTTGTTAATCCGGTGAGCCTGACTTAGGGACGCAGGTTTTCCATTGGAATAAAGTGGTTCAAAATCCTTTGAAGGTGAACTCTGCTCTGGTGAGACCCCACCTGGAGCATCCCTCTCTGGATCAGACTGCCCTGAGAGGCTGTGCAGCCTCCCTCACGGGGGATATTCCAGAAGCATCTGGACACAATCCTGTGTCCTGTGCTCTGGGATGGCCCTGCTGGAACAGGGAGGTGGTGCTGTGGGCCCTTCCAGCGTGACCCATCCTGTGATTCTGTGACCTGTTGGAGCAAATCCAGAGCAGGCACCAAGGTGATTGGAAGGATGAAGCACCTCTCCTGTGAGGAAAGGCTGAGACAACTGGGATTGTTCAGCCTGGAGAAAGGAAGGCTTTGGGGTGCCCTGGTTGTGGCCTCCCAGTGCCTGAAGGGAGCCTGCAGGAAAGATGGACAGAGGTGTTTTATGAGAGCATGGAGTTACAGGACAAGGGGGATGATTTTAAACAGACAGAGCAGGCTTAGAGGAGATGTTAGGACATCATTTTTTCTGGGAGGGTTGTGAGACACTGGCACCGGTTGCCCAGAGATGCTGTTGATGCCCCATCCCTGGAAGATTTCAAGATCAGGCTGATGGAGGTCTGACAAACCTCTTTCAGTGGAAGGTGTCCCTGCCCATTGCAGGAGGGTTGCAACTGGATGATCTTTAAGGTCCTTTCCAAGCCAAATCATTCTATGATTGTATGAACTAAACTATCCCTTCTGTGTACATAAAGAACTTAATTCAAAGGAAAAAATGTCTAAAAAGCATGGCTACTTGGACAATTATTATCCTAAGAGGTAGGAACGGTGTTCCAGGTGCTTGTTGAAATGCTATTTTGCAAAATGGCCATAATTTTTAGCATAGAGTGAAAATTTTTCACTTTCTTTTTTGCAAGGGCTTGCTAGAAATGATTTGTACACTTCCTCTCACCTACCTGAAATTGAAATGGGGTTTTCAGACCTGTTCCTTCAAGTGTCAGTAGGTGCTCCTCAATGGATGTGGAGGATTCCTCTTGCAGTTTTGATGAATGGGAATTCTAACAGGAACTTCTAATTACAGTTTTGTAAGAACTGAAGGAATGCCGGGGTGCTGCTCTTTGTTTTCAAGGTGTTTCCAGAAACCCACTGTGGGTGGGGGAGGAACTATGGGTTTATTGTATTTCTTATTTTCCATGATAGCTATTACTAACTTTGGTAGGGTGAGTCTCTTGGGAGATGCTCGTTATAAACAAATATTTGTGTTTGTGTGCGAGCAAACCACCCAGGCAGGTGTCTCTAGAAGCCTCCATGGGAATGGAGCATTCCCGGGCTTTTCTTCTGGCATGTGGTGCCCACATGGATTTTCCTGGGTGAGAAAAGCAGGATTAGAGTTTCTGCTGGGGTGGATCAGTTTATTGACTTCTGCTGAGGATGTTAGCCTTGGCTTTGCTGTGAAATTAACGCATCGTACCGTGAATGTGCTTTTCTGTCATCGTATTCTTGTATGTTTTGCTCAAGAATAGTTTTAAGTGTTTATTCTCACTAAAATTGTGCAAGCTGTGTGTGCCAATTTCCAGAAGAAATTGAACTTTGAAACTGCTTTATAAAAACTCCAAGGGAAAGCTCTTTTCAGCTTTATTAAGGAAGCAGAGTTACAGCTGGCAGCATCTGATCTGTGAGAGTGATGGGCACTGGTTACTCTCAGAGCTTCACAAGGAGTTAGGGCTGTGGAGCACAAAATATTTCAGTGTTTTCTTTGTGTGATCCTAAAGGGCTAATTAGGGCTGAAGAGTTGGTGATAAATCAGGAAATTCAGCTCTTTGACCACAAATGGCCAAATAGATCAGTGGAAAACAACAAATATTGTTAGGCAGTAGTACCAGATCACTTGAACATCCAAGAAAGGAGGCTGTGAAGAAGACCTATGAATAAGGGAAAAAAATGATGTAATTATAAAAAGCTTTGAAAATAATTTCTGTAAGAATTCAGTAGTCCCAGTTGACTCATTAATTACCCTGAAATCTGACAGTTCTGTAGAAGCAGCTATGTAGTGCTTTTCTGTCAGTGCAATGCAAGAGAGATGTTCCAGTAATAGCATTTATAAGCCAGATGTGCAAAAGTCAGGTCTGTCTTCTGAATCTCCTGCACAGTTCATGTTTGTTGAGCAACTGAAATTAAAGCTTGTAGAGGAATATTACATTTCTTGGTTTTATTTATTCCTGGTGTTCAGTCACATGCATTTGAGTGGTTTACTTCTTTACTAAAAAGCATCAAATATTTCATTTCTTCTGGTTAGGAACAAATCACTATTGAAAAACTTTTGAGAGACCCTAAGGTGCTCTCAGTCAAAGAATTTGAGTTCAGTTTTTAGTGTCTGATCCCCTGGGCTTGCACTGCAGAAGAATTGACAACTTCTGAGGTCTTAGAAGGAGAGTACTTACTCTTTGTCTTATTTCTTGGAACAATAAAAATTTTACTAATGTCCAGTTGATAACTTGAGTATTCACTAAAGCACTGACTTCAATAAAAATAGAAATAATCCTCTTGTGTTGTCCTTTCCTGCACAACTTTATCCCAGTCCTTTGCTGATCCCTTCCAAGGGCACTGGCACACGTTGATTAAAACTTAATTGAAGGTGAGATTAAAAAGGCCATTCTTTCTCTATTCCCTTCTAATATCAAATGGAATTGACAAAAATTAAAGAAGTGGGTGGCCCAAAAGGCTTTTGCCATCTGGCACTGATATGACAGTGTTCTAGTTTTCTAATCTTAGGTGCTTTCTCACCTCTTCTGTTATTCTGAGCAGTAGCATGATCCCCCTAGCTTTACATTGTCCTGAGAAAGTTGTGAGAGACAACATTAGAAACCAAGTATTCCCATGAATTCAGTACCCACTGTGGTTGCTGAAGAATATGTAGGAGTGGAATGTATAATGAATAAGTAGAGTATTTTTAATAGGTCTTAGGGGAGGGGAGAAAAGTAAACACATGATGTGATTCTTTCAGGTGAGATCTATTTGCTGTGTTACCAAGAAGATTTCTTGAAGCTTAATCCAGGGAATTTTGTTCTTCTAAATTAGTTCTCCTGTGCACCAGATCTTTACACAGAGGTGGCTGCAGAGAGTACCAGAGCAATCTCACTAACAGTGATCTGGCTTCAGTCCCAGACCCTCAAACTGGGGTCAGGAAAGATGTGACCCATCTCAGGGAGAGCTGGGTTTTAGCTTGGCTTGGATAGACCAAGTGTAAGACCCCACACTGAGTTTAGGAGTGGTGTTGAGCTGCTGAACATGGGATTAGGTGTGTCACCCAATGTGCATTAGGAAATTCTGTGAGACCGAACTGACTTCAGACATTAAGAAGCAATGAAGTTGAAAAAACTCTCCTAACTTTCTGCCATTCAGATTTGGAGGCAAACTTCCTATCAGCTGAGTTTTCTAATGCTTTCAGCCAAATCCTGCCTGCCTTAGATGCTCCTTGCTTGTAGCTCTTGGCTAAACTTTAGTACTTAAACTATTGCCAGTGTCTTGAATAGAGCTGAGTTATGGCTTACATTACATCTAATGCCTTCAAGTCTTGATATTTTATCTCTTGAAAATATGAAACTTGTCAGTAGTGAACAGAAATTCCCTCTGATCCATCTAAAGACCTATAGGGTCTTTATTATTTTGGGTTTGAATTGGTTGTTTCTCCAAGGCACCCTGCTCACTTAGGATATCTACCCTATGCTGGTTTCTGCAATCAAGCCATAGCACTTGGCATGGTAGGGTGCTTGAATGATGTATTTATACAGGCAGGAGGCAGGGTTTAATACCATCTCATGATTCACTGTGCAGTCCTATTAATATGAACTTGACTCGGGGGAATAAGTTGCTGTTACTTGTCAGCAAATCCTGAGTGTATTAAGAGGGTGAAGTTGTATTGAAAGATCCTCACAGTGATACTCTGCTGTTCCCAAGGGAAGCAAATGAAAACTGTACTTTGATGAATAATGGATGTGCTAATTGGGGTCAAGAAGAAGTCATAGCTTTCTGTGATACAGTAGTTAGAGTAGCCTGACTACAGCAATAATGAAAAGTCTGTTTGACCAAATTTGGTAATAAAAATATGTGACTGTCTGTCATCTCTGTCATGTCCACACAACTGAAGCCTGGGATGTGACAGTGACAGGCAGGTGGTTTATCTCTTCTGCTGCACAGGGGTGTATTCCTGGGATCCTCTTTTAGATATTGGTCAGTGCCAATAAGAATACAGCCTTGAACTGATACTGAGACTGGTTGGGTGCTCAGGTATTGCCAAAAATCCTGTGTGGAATGGATGAAGATCTCTCATGGCATGGCTTGGGTATTTCACTAGGATTCATTAAGAGTGGATATTTGTTAGGGTCGGTCTGTTCCTGATTTGCGAGGAAAAATCCCATTTGTTGCTGCTGGTCTGTATTTGCAAATGAGTATACCCTAAGGGGAAGATCACAGCCTGTGCTTACCTGCTGACAAAATGCATGCAAAAATACGTATTTCTTGGTCATCCTGCGTTCAGCACACAGAAGGATAAATGAGAATAAGGAAGATATATGCAAGCATGATTCTAATACATATTTTATGGGATACATATACATGTAACCTGACACTTTGTTAAAGATGTATGTGATACTGCTTATCATTTGTGGAAGTGGAAGATGTACATAATTTTCAGTAGTTAGTCTATGTAACTGCATGATATCAAACAAGCATGAGATCTTGAAAGTGTTCTAAGTTTCATAGAAAATTTTCTAAGCTGCTTAACTTCTCATGGATTGGAGGCTAATCTCAGCTGGTTTAGAAAATGCAGATAATCTCAAGAGCAGAGTAATGAAAGATATCTGAAGTAGCCTGGAGATGGGAGAGAGTGTGTTCTCCAAGAGGCCAGCACGGAAAATTCAACCGATTTGGTACAGCTATCCAGCTGATAAAGAGTTATGTAATAAAAGCCAGCATGGAACTCTGCAAGAGAAGGAAAACAGTGCAGTGCTCACTAAGGCAGAAGAAACAAAGTGCAGAACTTTGTAACACATCTTTAGTGCTGTAAGTCGTGATGTCTGCATTTCAAAATCAACTCTTGGTACTTAAAGCAGCAGTGTTTTCCTCCAGTTTTGCAGCTACCTTTTCTGAGTGATCCAGGACAACTGGAGGTGCACAGAGAAGCTTTCTTCACAAGTATAATTGTACAGGCCCATAGAGGTGTGTTCCACCACTTTTTATGGCCTTAGGAGACTATTTTCTGTGTGGCACCTTGCAGTCCAATGTCACCCTTTTTCCTAGTGCAGAGCACCTCACATTAAATAGCTGAAGTTTCCAGATTCGTCCTGCTTTAATTTTGACAAACTGACACATGCTGGGAAAAAAATCTGGTTGTGATGCAGAATCTTTCTAACTGGTATGATAGTGCAGCTAAGTTAAAAGATGCTTATATCTACTTGATTTTTTTTTCAGAGTAGTTGTTCACAGATTATTCTCAGCTTTTGTGCCTTGATATGTAGAGATGATGGCAGGTCCTTACGTTTCTGTGGTAGCCCAAGGGAAGTCCAGGTGCTGAGGGATCCCTAAACTCCAGCTTTAACCTGCTTCTTCTCTGTAGCATACACTTATCACCTCTCTAAGTGACTGTGTCTTGCGGCTCACTGAAGGGTAAATCACTCTCCCTGCTGTCAGGGGACAAATACTTATCTCTTAACAATCCAGTCCAAGCAGGGACTGAGGGTTTCCAAGATGTAGAAGAGGGCAAGCTTTGCCTTCAAGAGTTCTGGAAAAAGTGAAGCTAAGTAGATGTATATCTTTTAGGTGTGTGTGTGTGTTCTTTTATATTGCTTTCATTGTGGTGATCATCTTGTGCCAGATGGAATTCTCTTCAAAGGAATTTACAATCAGAGATGGATACAAATGTATGGTTGACCTGCAGAGGAACAGGGACATTGGTCACCGTGCCCTGGACATTCAGTTCATCCCTCAGTCAGTGTTTTTGTGTGGCATTCTGGCAAGAGGAGGTTTTATGGGCTGAAAGAGAATGTTCATAGACATTTATAGAGTCTTACCCTGTGGCAGGCAACTTCAGGAGAGAGCATCAATGCCGTTTGGAGTTTGGTTAGGAGGTGAAGGAGCACAGTATTCAAGGCAAGACAAAGAGAATATTAATCTTTGAGTTGTTGGCAGTGGTAGCTTGGGTAGGAATAGGCTGAAGTGAGCCTTTGAAGCGGATGACAAGCACTGGATAAAGGTGGTAAAAGGATGTGTTTTGGGGCAATGCAGGTGGAGAAAGAAGTGATCTTTGTGGGAGCATTCCAAAAGAAATGCAAAGTAAACACAGCATTCTTTATCCAGTGAAGTACTAAAGCAGCCCAGGACTCAGTACACAGCACTGACAATAAGAAAAGAAGTTGAAACCAGAGCTAAAGGATTGGCTGTGTACTCAGAAACCAACATTTACTAAAATATGGCACTTCAAATGTTGCAAAGCCAATTGGCCTTAATTTCTCTAGGGCTACAAATAGTTTCCCAAATGTTTCCCAACTTCTCCCAGCTTCTGTCTGAAGCTCTTGTATTTGGCAGGACTGTAATTATTTATCTTTATTTATCTTTGAAATCCCTAAGCTTGCTGTCATTGTATATTTAGAAGAAAAAGGCTAAAATTTGAACTTCAGTGGAACTGAGACGTTGTTTTTTGGCTGAAGAATAGTCTGGGTTCATCTTGACCTGCTGCTAGTTTTTAACATGCTCCTAAGAGCTAATGTAATTTTTAAATGGAAGCTTTAAGTTCAGGGGAAAAAAAAGTGTTAATTCTAAATGTGCTGTGTCCCTCATGCTTGAAAAAGATGGTTTCTCCGAGTTTTAAACAGTTTCTATATGCTTGCCCTCTTCTCTAGTATGAACCAAGATGCTTAATAAACTCAACTCTGACAACATCTGCCGTGCTAGTTATCAGTGTGATACCTTTGATTTGTATAAGTGACGCTTTCTGCTTTAGAAGTCAGTAAAATATCCGTGCTGTGTTTTGGCTCTGCTGTGACGTGTGAGAGGAGCTGGCTGGGGAATGGGTACCTGGCATGAACAGCTCCTACACGTATTTAATGCAGAGGAGAGTGGAACAGCGAGCAGCTGAGGACAGGGGGCAAGTCTGGATGGTGCTTGTGGTGCACTTGAAGAGCCTTTGGCCCTAAATGGCTTTTGCAGAAAGGTGGAAATAGTCTGGGAGACAAGTGCAGCAGTTACAAAAGTGTCAGCAGCTGTGCTGGGGAGGGTGGGAGAAAATATGCAGGACGGCTTTTTGTGCCTATCAGTATTTCCCTTAATGCCAGATCACCCCAGGCAATGCTAATCACAACAGCAGCTCACCTTCTCTTTCAAAGCATGTGTGGTGCTGGTGTCTGGTAATCCTTTTTTTGGAAACAGGAATCTAAAGTTGCTGTGGATGAGGGAAATTATCAGGAGACTCGGAAACCAATTTATCCTTTCAGTTTTGGGGTTTTCCTTTACCAGAAAACCACTGAGAAACCTTAAAGGGAAAACTGAGATCATTTGGAGAATAAGAAAGCTGGCCAGAAATGGGAGACTTGAACTTAAAAGAATAAAATATGACATAGCATAAGCTGTGAAGAGGGTGCCAAAGTGATACCTGAATTATTTATGATCTGAGAGACGGGAAAGTTAGGCCAGTGTTGGAAGGAAGCAGAAATTATTTGAAGTTCATTGGTGTTGGGCAGCATTTGGAAGAACTGTTTGTGGTATTTTGAACTAGATACAGGCATTAAGAAGAATTAATTATTTGGCAGAAAGATGGCCTAAATAGATTACTTCTGTCAGAATCTGATTAGAGCATACATCATTGATTGGCTGATGACTGCATTGCAGGGATCTGCCTTTTCCAGGCATTGTGGCCCCTGGAAAGTTGCTTAAGTCCCATGGTTTTGGTTTTTTTTTGTTGTTTTTTTTTTTTTTTTTTTTTTTTTTTTTTTTTTTTTTTTTTTTTTTTTTTTTTTTTTTTTTTTTTTTTTTTTTTTTTTTTAACCTTGTTTAAAAAAGTTTTAAGTTTTTAAGCAAAACTTAGGTGTCTGTTTTTGCCTGGGGGAGTATTTTGGTAGTTTACATCTTATATGCAGGTGGGATCAAAACTCTGGTCTTTCTTGCACCATTTTAATTTTTCTTGTCTGCCTGAATGTGTTCAGTTTTCAGGCACATTTCTGGCCTTATTTGTGTATCTGTGCATCCGTACTGTACAGCAGCCTCCATTTCCTTCCTATTTAAATGACATTTTAGCAGGTCTTCAGTGAAACTGCTATTGGAGCGCTCCTGTCAGTAGCTTTGGTTCTGTGCTAAAGCGTGAGATTGTGGTATTAGATTGCTGGGCCTGAAATGCTTACGAATTTTGTGACCTTCTACTCCTGCCCATAGCTTGCTTAACCTATGCTCTTCACCTTTAAAATCAGCTTTTCATTAATAAAACCTGCCTTTTAGAAAAATTCTGCATAATTGAAACAGAGAAGGTTGTGCATTTTATTTGTGTATATACACTTTACATGTGAAGCTAGTGTTCATGTGTCTTCCTTGTTCTTTCTTCCTCTCTCAATGCTGAAATCAATTTTCAGTTTTGGAAAATCCAAGAAAAATTTCAGTGGAAAAAAAGCCAATCCAGGGTTTGGGAACAGCTGAAAGTAACATGCCCTCCGTGAGCACGCTGAAAATGGCTTCGTGTGGCTTTTTTTGTTCCTCCAAACAGCGTTACAGTTTTCTAGAACGTAATGGAAATGAAAGCTGTATAGTTGTTTTAAATAGATGATCTCCCCTCTGCCACCCACACACCCAGTTAATGTTTTGCAGGGAGGAGGAACCCTGCAGCAGGCAGGAAGTAGGTGCTGTCACCACCAGTGACATCGGAGAGGTGCGTGGCGTGCACGTCCCGACCATTCTGGCTTTGTGCTCCCAAAAGTGTTTAGGTCCATGCTTGACCTTAATCATGCTAAAGGTCCTGCTGAAGTGAAACAGAACTCCCAGCTTAATTAATACTCTTCTGGCTCATTCTCTCAGTCCTCAGCATTCCTTGTGGTCGAATTTCATTTATTCAACAAATTCTTGCAGAACAGGAGTGACCATTGATACTAAGGGTGAACTGTAAAACTCAAGTCACATTTCCTTTCTGTGTGGCTGGGAGGGAGAGCAGATGTGTTGGTCTAAAGTGGTGGAGCTGATGTAGAGGCATTGGCATCAGTTCCGAGCTTGGCACGGGGCGGAGACGCGAGTAAAGCTCTGTTGTGCTTCTGTGGTTTTGATTCACAGAGGTTTGTGCGAACTTAGGTAGCTGGTGCACGCATGGGACATCACCACAGAGCCCAGCCACCAAGGCAGAGCTTGGATTTGGAGTGCCCCACACCTAGACTTTTAGAAGCATGTTGTTGTAGTGAGGCAAGCAAAGCGTCCTTTCGTTAAAACAGGTAACTATGGCTTCTTTTCCAAGTCTGTTTCTGTATATTACTATCTGCAATGTGGAAAATAGCAATGCTGCTTAGACTTTTGATGTTTTCCTTATTCCTGAATGTTTATGCTGCTTGCAAGGGACTGGAAGGGTCCTCCTGGAAGTTGCTGCTTTTACACTACCACTACTATTTGCATTATATAACTGACTGTTCTAAGGCACCCTTTTTTGTTACTCTGGATTTGGAAGGCTGTTCTAGACCCTCACTAGACAAGACCAAAATACTTCAAAAAAAACCCCAAACTTGAAAAAATATGTTCAGCCTAAATTTATTCATAACTAGGTTTTTCCTGATTTTTAGAGTGTCAGGATTGTCCTTAGCTTAGAGAGTCTCTTCCTCCTACTGTTTTCTTCCCTATTCACAGATTGCTTTGCTGGGATAAACAAATCAAATTTAGGTTCCTGTTGCAACGTAGTTGCTCCATTCCCCTGAATTCCCTTTTTTGTGTCCCCAAACACAAAAATGCATTTCTCTACAATGTTTGTATTTAAATTTGACCTTTTTTTTTTTTTAATTTATTGTGGATGAAGAGAACTGTATTCTGTTGGAAGTGCCTCTAAGAAATCAAGAAATTAATTGAGAATTAAAATTAAGAAATACTGCTAATTTTCCTTTTCCTATTTGCATCTCACTAGCATCTCAAATTCTTTAAACAGATGCAATGACATCCTGCTTTTCTTCCTCCTGAGTTTAACTCTGAAGTTTGTTATTAGGAGGAGCATGATCTTGCATTTTGTATTATTGAATTCCATCCCATTTCTATTAATGCAGCCCATAAGATTTAGCAGTTCTTTCTATGTAATATCCTTATTCTTTTCAGTCCTGACAGTACCTTCCAACTTTGTGTCATCAGGAAATTTCATCAGCAGGTTGCCTTGTGCCAAAATAATTAAAGAAAATGTTTAAAAAAAAAATCTGTCTCAAAATAGATCACAGAAAAGCTTCCCTTGAGCCTGTGCTTCCCTTTTCAAGAAGACAAATTTTCTTCCTCAGGTTTTCTAACATCTTATCAAATGCATACATGCTGAAACAAAAAACCTGGCAGGTATTTTACAGAGCAATTTAACAGTCTGTATTTATGTCAGTTGTCCCACTGGAGTCATTTGAGTAAAGCTTGCAGAATCCATTTTATAATCTCCATTCCTGGGTGAAAGAAATCTGCTTTCTTTTCAAATGCAGCTCACTCTGCTAGATGAAACAAATAGACAATAGTTAAAATGAATTTATTTTTTCAGAAATTAGGTATTTTTAAGGGAGTTGTGACTGCAACTTGCTTTCTCATATATACCTTTTGTTTATATATTTCTCTGTGAAAGTTAGTGACTGATTTTTGTATTGGTATTTATGACAATATTTTGAGAAAATCTATGATGTGTCAGCCTGCTTAATAATTAAACTGCAGTTTATTAAGCTTCTCTTCTGTGATAAGAAAAGACCAAGAAATGGGGTTTATAGCTAAGCATACTCAGATGAGCAGGGAGAAAGCAGCATCCCCAACAGAAAAGCGAAGCGGTTCTGAAACCGGAGATGGAGGGGGGTAAACATCAGTGCATCATGTGACAATTGCTGGCCTCATTGGCAGCTTCTCCAGAGAGCATCACCGAGGGTCACAGTTCCACCTCTAAAGTTAGCAGTGGGGTGAGGCTGGCAGCGGGGAGGGCCAGCAGGCAGCTGCCGAGGGAGGCTTCTAAACCCTGCAGCACGGCCGCCGTGAGACACGAGAATCAATTACTGAAAACCTTCCACGATGGTCAAAATGTGACATTAAGTAATTGAGTATCACATCAAATCTTGTCTGCAATTAGTTATCTGGAAAAGTAATTATACAACAAAATCAAGTAGCTGAAATTAGTGGTGTGAAGCACCCTGGTAATTCGAAGACTGTAAGAGATTTTTTTTTTTTATTTCACTTGTAACATGAAGTTGTAAGTACCTAACTAATTCTTTGTTGAAATAAAAAAGTCTTGCTCAATTGTAATCCTTGTCATTAGTTACATCTGCAATAGAAGATACATAGCACATAAAACAGGTGTTAATGACTAAGTTGGTTTTGTCTAAAGTAAAAATGAACTGTGGAAGAGAATGTCTTGTAAGTAGTACATTTAAAATCAAATCTGTTTTGGTTTAGGGAGGAAACCAGCCTAAATTTTCAGTCTTTTGTCTCTTAGACCAATAGTTTAAGTTGATTTGGAGAAGAGAGTTGAAATACTCTAATGGGGAAATGTGTTCTTTTAAAATAGTTATGATCGATTTAACAACATAGATGTTGTGAAAGGTTAGAAAAACCATTAAAATATAATTTACACTAATAGAAGTAGTTAGCTGGCATTAGTTAGCTCCCATATTCAAAACAAACAAGAAAAATATAGCAAATCAAAAGAGTATGTACCCAGTAAAACAGACTTAAATGTACACGCTCACATGAACGTTGTTTAACAGCTTCTAACTACAGGGAAATGTCTAATTATGCAATCATGATAAACCTGATTATTTTGAAAATGGCTTCTAATAGTAACTGTTGTCATGCATATGCCAGAACTGATAGGAAAATTATTTCTAATCAGTCGATCTGTACAGAATTTGATCTCTCTGTGTATAGTACTTAAAAATCTGAACTGATAAAGAGTAGTTGGCTAGTCATGTTACTTAAGCTGGTCCCAAAATAGCACCTTCCTTTTTGGGCAGAGTTAGGTTTGCAGCTGTTGTCTCTATCTGTTGTCTCTGAAGAAAATTTTAACATTAAGTGTTGCTGACGTCAATTTTTTTCTTTTTTTTACAGCTGATGTGGGCTTTGCCCCTGACAGAAGTTATTTGGTTCTAGCTCTGAGTTTGGAAGAAGTTGGTATATAGATTTTCCCCTAACTTTCAATTGATGTGTTTAGCTTTAGTGGGAGTAATACTATCACTTAAACCATGTTGTCGTCTCAAGGAGTTTTGCTGCATCCCTATGGAGTGCCAATGATTCTGCCGGCAGCACCATACTTCGCTGGACTTGTTCAGGTAATGCAAGGCCGCTTCCAACAAGCAACTTAACTCTAGTGCACTTAGAGCAATAATTGGAATTTTTATGGTTGAGAAAGCAAACACTTTTAATACAGGCAAAAGCTCTCATGTAGTCAGTGAGAAGACAGTAGGAAATCAAAAAGATGGATCACCCTAATCTGTGTATTGACATCTCTCATGGCTGAATAAATGGTGTAGTTGAGCTATATTTGCTTGTATTGATTTGTCTGCTGTTTAACATTCATGCCTTTGCTTCACGAGGTTGACCACAGGGCAGAGGATTTGCTATCCATTCTAGGTTTCTGAGGGAGTCAGCATTCCCACGGCAGGTCAGGAGACAAAGTAACTCACCGTGATGTGTTTAGGTTAAGTGTTTTAGCACAGCAAATAGGAATAGTGTTAAATATGCATTAATTCGTATGTTACGCGTCACGCGGAATGGAAAAGGGGTTGTGGTTTTGTGTGTATAGAAATATATCACCTGCAAAGAATATTTATACACATCTTATTAATTCCTTTGAGCCCTCGAAGTGTAAGATCTTGCTGCAGGGCAAGAGTTCTGTATATTTAGGAGTCAGCTGGCAACTACTAGATTGTTGTTGTTGAGTTTGCTTTTGCTTTTATTTTATTCTTATCACAAATTGGTGCTACTGAAGTTTCTCCTGTCAGACTTCGGATTTTTGATAGATCATGCAGATGCTAATTAAGCAATAAGTACCCTGTTGTTTACAGTATTAGAAGACATTAGGAAATGTCAAATAACATTTCTAAAGACTAATAAAATTGTACCATCTGAGTGGCAGCAGTCAGATATTGTGCATTAACAGGGTCAAGACACACACTTGTGTTAGGGCATTTCTGCGCTGTGCTGGTGAGGAATCAAATCAGCTGTGAGGGAGAGGGAAATTTTCATTGTGCTCCTTTACTCCAACACTTTGCTGGCACAGAGGGGCAATCACAGCACGAAACAGGTGGTTTTCCATATAGGTCCCTTCAGTAATAGAAGACTGTGGGTTGTGTTCTTCACTTCAGGCTTAATATCAGACACGTATGTCGAAAATAGAAATACAGCATTGCACAGTGGTCGTTATCAGGCGTTGGGAAACTGTGTCTTGTGGAACATGCAAGCCCAGGCTGCTTGTTATGCAGCGAGACTCATCAAGCAGGCCTCCACATCCATTAGAATTTGGGGGTGAAGGTCGGACGCTGGAGCTCAGGCAGACCCTCTGCCATCCTGTCCAATAAATAATTACAAGCAAATCGTGCCTTTCACTCTATGCTGATTGATGTTGAAATTGCTTTTGAAAGTTCTCATAAGTTCCTGTTATAGATTAAGTGCCGGTGTAGGAAAAATAACTGCACCCAACTGAAATGGGTGAATGTAATCAGGTTTAATGGACTCGAGAGCTTGTTGGGAATTAAATAACTATTGATTTGTTGGAAAGTTGCTGTCATTACAAAATGCCACTCTGGACGCATTATCCAAGCAGATAGATTAGAAGAAAGGGCCCTTTGAAAATTTGGGATGCCTTATTTCAATCTTTTTCCTCTTCATACTTTCCTTAGAAAGATACATCCAGGCCTATGCTACTCCTTTAGCATAGATCTAGAATAGTCAAACAATAAGAACTGCTGAAAAAAAACCAAAATAGGTAGTACAGTTGCAGTTGAAAAGTGTTGTTCTGTTATGAATACTTCTCTTGTCTTCTCTCTCCCTCATGTCAAACCTGAAAATGGCTTTTTTGGAAATAAAGCACACATTTGAGTTATTGTCCAAAAGAGTGAATTACAGCATTAAATGGTTTGACTAATTTATCCCCCAAGACTTTGCTTCCATTTACAGTATCTCTGGTCAGCTTATGACACCAGAATGCTTACTGTTTTTCTCTTGGAGTAAATCTAAGTATCCAAAATAAATAATGCAAAGGACATTGGATAGGAATATTTATATCATCCTCTTCTAAGCAGTAATTACATAACATTCAGAACTTTAATGGAATTTTTCTTCAAAAATATGCCTTGATAAACTGATTATGTAAATGTTTTTTTCTGGGTTGCAGGTTGAGAACTGCAACCCTGAACTATTTTTGAGTATGAAGAAGTTTTAACATTTTATAGGCTTATAAGATGCCAATTTATTTATTTGCATGGATTTCTACAGAAAGCAGGTGTACCTCTGATCAGGGATTCCTCATGATTTCCAGCTGGGTTTTTTCTAAGGTTGGATAAGAAAGCAGTGTAGAGCATTGCCCAGAGATTTGGGGGAGTACTTTGGGAGGTTTTTCTGTGGTTTGTGCATGGTTGAGCAAGAGAGATCTCTGTGGAGCAAGCTTTGTCTTCAGAGGTCCTGCACCTTCAAGTGCTGTGTATTATTTTACTTAATGCTGTGTATGTGCAGCCTGCTCCAGCCTCTCCTAAATTCATCAGTAAACCCTGCCTTGCATCCTCTGCTTGCTTCTGTCACACCCTCTTGCTACTGAGCAGTGGAATGTGTGAAACCCGGGACAAACAAAAAGAGGGTGGATACTGTGGGTACCTCTCTGGACACACCTTATATGAGCAGCCACGTGCATTTTCCTAATTGCATGTATTGTTTTAAGGAGATTTGTATTCCTTTTACCGAGATGATGTGTTTGAGTGAGATGATGGAAAGTGAAATGCTTGTGTTCTTGGAGAGACAGAAGGTCCTGGGCTACGGAGATGTTGATGTGTATCAAATTATGTTAAATATGCATGCAAACTTATTTTCTAGTAAATAAATATACCTTAAAAACCTTATTAGAATGATGGCCTATGACTTACTAACACATTTTTAAACGAGAAAATTTCTTTTCCTTTTCCTTCCTTCTCCTGGGTAAAACTATTTGAGGAAAAAAAGAAAATCACATGAAAGTACAAATAATGCATAAATAGCTTCATGACTCCTGTGGGTGGGGAGATATTTTCTGCCTTGGCACAAAAGACCCACTGGTGGCTTCACGGGCTGTCACAGCTCCGCTGCCACGAGGACCCAGGCAGGGACTGCAGTGCAGCAGCTGCGTGTGCTGAGGCAGCAAGGCCCACGTTGTGTCAGAACTGTCCTGCTGCTTCCCCTGGCAAGGGAAATTAGAAAAATGCCATCTAGGATTAAGTGTCAATCCAGTCAGAGATGTCTTGTCCTGCCCTTGGTCCCTATCCCAGTTTAGTCATTTGATTCCCATGGGGGAGCCCTTATGTCCGGATGAGCAGTGCAGTCAGGAGGTGTCAGATGGCAGAGGTCCATCTGCTTTGGCCAGGGTGAGGAGCATGGACAAGTGGCCGTGTGCTCCTGTACCACCTTACAAGTTCTTAGAATAAATGGGAAACCAAGCTCCAGTTACCATTAAATTACAAAGGTTTTTTTAAGGCTGCACTGTCTCCCAGTTAAGAGAATAGTATGTTTTGTTAAATAACATCTGAGAGGTCATATTAGCTCCATCCTTCATGGCTCTGAGTGTCTCGGGTACATCAAATGTTTGCAGTTGCTCTGGTTATTTGGAATGAAATTTACGAAAATATTTTGCAAACACACATGAAATACATGGAGTTTTAATTATGGATACTAAATAATTTATTACATGGCTGGGTTAAGTATCTCCATTTCCATTTAGCAGAGAAGGAGGAGTTCATAGGCATTATTATAAAAGTTATTGAAGTTGAAATTGCTTAGACTTTTCAGTAAACTACTGGAAAGCTCTAGGACAGACAGTTCTATTTAATAGAAAATGTGGAACTTGTAAGATTCTAAAGATGGGATTATTTATGAATGTGGTCAGTATTTTTTAAAATAGGCTTTTATTTTAGCATAGTGACCAGAAAAGTTCTAAGAGTTCTGAGGGTTTAAGCTTGTTTTCATTGTTAAAGAATGCAGACAACTAAGCTAAAACTCTTTTTTTTCTGCTTTTTTTTTGCTTATTTATTTATGTAGTGGTAAAGGATTGTAGTGGTTGGAGAAGAAAAAAAGAAAATAGGCTGGTGATCAACTATTTAAGTGTATTGGGAATTACTGTATTTTTAAGTACATCATTCTTAAGGTTTTTTTTTTTTTCCCTGTGCATCTGATTTTCCATAACTGGTTAACCCCGTGTGTTTGACTGACAACTGAAAAAGTGGTAATGTGGAGACTGTTCCATTTTATTTTAGGGCTGAGAGAATTGCCTAGAATATGCTGTGAAAAGTAGTGCTGTAGACTTCATCACGGTGCCATCACTTTACCCATCTGGAAAATCCTTGTTTTAGTGCCGTGCTGGGAAGTGCTAGCAGTGGGTACATTCTGAGTGCTTGTGGGTGTTGGTGTGTTAGGCTACCTGCAAAATCATCCTGGCAGTCCAGTCTTGGGGAATGTTATGGATTTGGTGTGTCACCTTACATGAAAAAGGCTTTTGTGGGTTGATAGGTTTTATTTGAATAATACATTTGAAATAGCAATAAGAAGAGGTTTGAATTCTTCCACTGGTGTATGGTTGTTTCTGTTGGTTTTAGAGTATGATCTAGTGGAAAGCAGAACGTAATTGCTGTTTACGTTGGCTGAATTGCCTCTTTGAAATGCAGTAAGTAGATGATTTAGCTTAAATGCAGACTTCTGCTGGCTTGATTGCATTGTTCCTTCTCTCCTGTTACTAGTACTGTACTCCCAGTGCTGTGTGAGTGGAGGATGAATATGTTTTACTATTGCAATCACTTTTCATCCGAGTCTGTATTTTGTCTCGGCTTTGGGAGAGCGTATTTAACATGTCTTGTCTCAGTCTGAGAGTTGCAAAGTTTTTCTCCCTTTTGTATCAAAAGTGCTTTTAGCACATGTAAAGTGGCGGTGTTAGTGACGAATATGGTCTGCACTGTTTTGATAACTGAAAATTTTTGTAAACAATGTTTAAATGTCTGGAAATCGTAGAATCATAGAATTGTTTCTTGGAAAAGACCTTTAGGATTGTCAAGTCTGACTGTTAACCCAGCATTGCCAAGTCCAATATTAATCCATGTCCTTAAGTGCCACATCTACACTTAATTTTTAATTTACCCTTTTTAAATACCTCCAGGGATGATGATTCAACCATTTCCCTAGGCAGCCTGTTCCAGTGCTTGACAACCCCTCTCTAACAACCAATTTAAATCTCCCCTGGTACAACTTGAAGCCATTTCCTCTTCTTCTGTTGCTTGGGAGCAGAGCCTGACCCCCACCTGGCTACAGCCTCCTGTCAGGAAGTTGTAGAGAAGGAGAAGGTCCCCCCTGAGCCTCCTTGTCTCCAGGCTGAGCCCCCGCTGCTTCTGGTGCTCCAGCCCCTTCCCCAGCTCTGTTCCCTTCCCTGGACATGCTCCAGCCCCTCAATGTCCTTCTTGTCATGAAGGTCCCAAAAGTGACCCCAGGATCTGAGGAGTGGCCTGAGCAGTGCCCAGCACAGAGGGTCAGTCACTGCCCTGGTCCTGCTGGCCGCACTGTGGCTGATACAAGCCAGGTGTTATGGCCACACTCTGGACCATGTTCAGCACCCCCAGGGCCTTTCCTGCTGGGACCCTTTCCAGCCACTCTGCCCCAGCCTGCAGCTGCAGGGGCTTCTGGTGGCCAAAGAGGGCTTGGGCCTCTTGCTCTTCTGGCCGCTGCTCTCAGCCCAGCCCTCCAGCTTGACCAGGGCCCTCTGCAGGGCCTTCCTGCTCTCCAGCAGGTCCTTAGTGTTATCCACGGACTTACTGATGGGCCATTTAATCCCTTTGTCCAGACAATGGATCGAGATATTAGGAGCTCGTCCGGGTATTGAGCCCTGGGGAATCCCCGCTGGTGACCTGCCCCAGCTGGAGGCAATTCCACTGCCCACGCCCTGGGCTTGGCCATCACCCAGTTCTTACACAGAGAGCGCTGCACCCATCCAAGGCATGAGCAGCCAGTCTGTAGGGCAGTTCTGTGGGAAATGATGTCTGGGTAGACACATCACAGCCTTTCCCTCATCCATCAGGCAGGTCACCTTAGGAGTAGATCAGGCCAGCAAAGCAGGACCTGCCTTTTTAAACCCGTGGTGGCTGGGCCTGATGACATCGTTTTCCTGGATGTGCCTTTTGGTGGCACTCGAGATGATCTCCTCCATACAAGGTCGGATTAAACTGTTTTTCCTTTTAATCCACAGAGCAAGCAGTGTAGCCAATAAGTATTGCCAGTGAAACCTGTCAGCTGCTCGAGAGGCTGCAGACAGCTTGAAAGTATTTGGTTATTGCTCTTGCAAGAGTTTATTTTCTTTTAACTTGCCTTTATTTCTTGCTAATAAGTGCAGAGCTCATCAAATACCTGGTGAGTGAACCCGCAGGGGCAAGAGGGAGGGTAATGACATAGAATGTCTCTCCCATTGACCAAAAAGACAATTGTAATAAGAAGAATAGCTTATCTAAATGGTTTTAGTTCAGCTAAGAAACAAGTGGTTATTCTGCCCTCCCATCTGCATAATTTTTTCCCACTGGGATTTCTTTCAGAAGTCAATGGGTGACACAACTTCAGTGACTAAGGGAACACTGCGTTACCTCTTTCACCTCTTACTCTGCCAGCTCAGTCAATGCTGTGTTATCGTCAGGGCTCTTTTCATCTGCCAGATTTCATCTGACACTCAACAAGCAGAATTTTTTTCCTTTTCCACTTTTGCATGTAATATCAGTGTTAGTGAATTTTAGACGTGATGATCTATAATTACGGTCACTAGCTGGTGTGTTGGATCATACACTCCAATGGAGTGTTTTAGTATGGCAAAAACTGGGTAAATGTGGGCCTTTCTGACTGCAGGGGTTTTTAAGTGGAATAAATATGAGAATATTTGAGTTTATAGGAAAAGACCTAATTTGTAGAGATGAAATAGTTTTCATTAGGGTAAGTTCTGTTTATTTTTTTGTCCCCTAAATAAGACAAAGCTTTTAACATTTGGATTCTCTGTAAAAGCAGATTGTTTAATTTGGCTTCCCCAGCTAGAAGCCAGCAAGCTGATACTGCTGTTTCCAAGGATCTGGAATTTCAGCTGATTTTTTTTCTCTTTTCTGACTCATGCATAATCATCAGTAATAAACCTTTTGATGGCCAGATTATGACAGGAGATACAACTTTGAAGTTCTTTTGCTTTCAGTAGAATGATTCACAACTGATATAAAAATATGCTTGTACATCTAAATATAGAACAATCATTTTAACGGTGTTTGCTTGAATATTTCACCTATTTACCCTCTGATAAGTTATCTTGTGTTTCAGAAGCTAATGTGAGAAACCCAGTTCAAAAATATCTTTTGGCCTGTCTGTTTGCTTGCTTTTTTTAACTGAGGTGTGCAGGTAACTGTTTGCTCAGACCTGGTTTTAAAGAGGGTGTTGTAAAAACATATGAAATGTCTATTTCAGTAGATCAGGTTGTGCAAAAAATATGGTAAGGACATAATTGTTTCAAGTGTAAGTACTTTCACCTGAACTAACTGGGAATTGCATTTAACTGCTCTGTTACTACCTAAGGGTGGTGGAACCACATCAGGCAAATATTTGACAATCAGATATCACAGATAATGTGGAAAATTTTGGTGGTTTTCTTAGTGTAGTGGAAGTAGATAACTGGAAGTTGACCCAGGTAAATTTTCTGTGTCAGACTTTCTGCCTGTGTTTCACAAGACTCAGATTATTGTGGATTAGAGTAAATTCTGATATCCTGGTTCCCCTTCCTTCTTTGAGGGACAGATGCATGACCTAGAGAGCTTGGAGAATGACTTAATCCTCCAATTCTGATGGGTTCAATAAATCAGTAAAGAATGGAATTTCTTTTTAAAATCCACATATTGTTTTGTTGCTGACCAAGCTGAGAGGAAAGTAGAAGCCTCTTGCCTGTATATTCAGGAGTCAGAATGGTTCATGCTCTCATTTTGTTTGAGGTCTTGAACTAAATAAACCATAGTGCATTTCAAGGAATGTTATTCATCAAGGAAAAGTTATTCAGACTTTGATAAGTATCCTTCTGTGAAAGCAACATTATTTCTTAAGATAAAGCTAAAAGTACTCAAAGCTGTGAACTGATCTGAACTATGCTGATTTTATGTTGTTGGGGTTTTTTTTTAATTCTGAAGGAGCGAAATATGATGAAATGCTTATTGTCCCAAGGCTTTTTCATCTTACAGAGCAGGAAGTACACTTTTGTTACGTCTCTGTCTGCACTTTGCCACACTATTCCAAAGCCTTCCAAACAGTAGTGCCCTCCTGTTTGCTAATTAGTAGCATTTAGAAGTCATGGAGGAGAAAATGGCAGGGTGTTTATATATTGGTTTACTATGAGAAATGTCTGTGACACTTTGCTTTCTCTGTACCATTTTAATGTATAGAAGATTTAGTAAAGTGCTTTTCCAGGTATCTTTAGTCATGTAAACTTCAAAACATCCAACCCAGGCAAGAGACTGCTGCCAAAATGCAAATACAAGGGTTTCTCTGTAAATTACCAGCAGCTGTGCAGGTACACATCAGCTGTCTTTATTTGCACTGACAGTGGTACTGAGTACGAGCATGTTTCAAACACTTTGAGAACAAATCATATTGACACTTGAAACCAAGGAAGAGGAAAAAGGGAATTTCCAAACATTTTACTTCCATTTTAGAGAAAACCTTAGAATTATGTTAAATGGGAACCTAAACAAGGGTGAGTATTCCAAAGAGAATAGCAAGAACAGGTTTAGAAAACAACAGTCAGGTTTTTTAGAAGCTATAGCCCTGCAGTTGGTTAAAAGGAAGATGACATTTAGTTGAGAAATAAAAGGTGACTAGAAGTGAGGGGAAAGCACATCTTCCTGCATTTGTGAATGATCCTGGAGATAATAATACAGAATGAATCATTCATTCTTCCCCTGCTAGCCTCAGTGTGATGCTGACTTGAGTGAATTAGCAAACCTGAGAAGTCCTTTGCTACTCCCTGGAGATGACTTTGCTCTGTCAGTGCAGCTCAGGGGATTCAGCTCAGCTGGATGCTGAGCAGTCTGTACGAGGGGACCCGCTTCAGACGTGCAAAAACAAGTTTGGAGGTGTTTACCCTGTATGCAAAAGGGGCTCCTCATTCTCAAAGTGTTGGATATGTGTTTTATGTGTACAGGGTTTGTGTTGATGTTATTTTTGTGAGATTTGGTTTAGTGCTTGACCACCTTTTTAGTTTTTGTTTGTTTCTCTGATGTATTAGATCTTGCTTTTGCAAAAAGGTTTTAGAGATACATTTTTAATACCTTGAGAAATACAGAACAGCCTGTTTTTAATGAAATAGGCTACTTTTGCTAGGTTTTCTTTCTCTTTGACTTGGAATTGTACTGAAAAATGGTACATGAATAAGTTTTATAAATGAATTTTCATCTTGCTAACAACTGAGGTACAGAGAGAAAGTAAACCTCTACAACTGTATTTCAGTGTTTGCTTAGAATGAAAATGTTTTCACTTCAGTAATTAAAAAAAACAACAAGAAAACCCAAACCATGAAAACAGTTTAGAACCATCAAAAACCACCAGGATGGAAGAGAATTCTGACTGTTTGTATAAAAAAACCAGAAAAGGCAAATTCTTAAGAAAGCCATGAGGACTGTTAAAGGAATCTCAACAAAATTTGACTCTATAGAGGCTGAGCCATACTTGATAAGGTCTGATCCTCAGGATCTTAAATAATTTATATTTTTTTATGCATTTATAGCAACTAATTACTCCGGAGTGGTTTTTAAGTTTGTGGTACATGGGAAGTGTCCTGTTTTGGGAAGCTGTCTGTTCAGGTCCATGCTTTAGAGAGCATGGGTTCACTGCTTGATCTTAATTCCGAAGAAGGTTCCTTTCAGAAGTGCAGCAAATCTTTTCTACCTTGTCCTGAGATAGAACCAGGAGAATGAACAATCTAACGTGTTCTGTTGTGACAAGTCACGCAAGAGTCTGCTCTGAGATGAACACAGGAAACACAGCACCAGCTTTCCTCTCGCTGAGGGAAATGAAATGCAATTGGAGCACCCCTTCCTTCTGGAACACAGGAATCAATTACACCTTTGATTATTACTTTTTAAAAGATCTTATATCTAGACACTGAGCTGTTTGGGGGAGGCGGGGGGAAGCGTTTCTTCTCTCTTTTTTTTTTGGCCTTATGTCCAAAACCAGAAAAAAGCAAATTGAAATCCTGAAACTATCTTAAACTGCCTGCGACCAACTCTTAAAAAGCTGTCTTCCATGTTCTCTTTGTCTTCTCTTTTCATTTAAAACATAAATATGCCTCACTTTTGCTACCCAAATACAAGAGGATTTGAGGCTGGTTGAAACACAGCAGCTGTGGTTAGGCCCACTTCTTAAAAGACCAGCAAATTGTTCTTCCTTTATTTTCTCCTATCAGCTCAGTTCTGATGTCTCCCATTCATTTTAAAAAAGCGTGTGCAGAAATGACTCAGTGTAGTTCCAAGTTTGTTTGCTTGTTCAGAACGTTAAATATAAAATGAAGGCAAGCATCGCGTGTAAGGTTTGACTTCTGAATGCTTCTAAAGGTTACCTGAAATTGTTGATATCCAAAGAAATTTTTCAAAACTGATCATTCTGTAAGAAAAGAAATAGATGGATTGGTTTCATTATAGCACTGGTCAGTGTGTCCTGGGAAGGTGTCCTCACTGGCTCCTGGGGTGAATCATTTTGTAGACTGAAGTTGTTGAAACCTTTCAAACACTGCTATTACAGGAAATGAAATCCATTCATTGCAGGATTCTCTGAGCACCATTTTTAACTGACATACTGTGCTGGATTGACTGAAGTGAGTAGATGGTCTTTTTACTGCAGAGATGAATGTTTTTATTTTTATGCCTTCCTCCGTGAAGGAACAGTTAAAACCAGGCAGAGGGAAATGTAACAGATGTTCAAGCACATTTCCCATCAGAAAATGCCTTCCACTGGCCAAGACGATTGTTAGGCACAATTAAGCCCAGTATATACATCCTGTACTGTAAGCCAAGGCTGCTGAGGATGTTCCCAGCAGGAGAGCACAGGTTTGGAAAGAAGGAAGTTCATGTGAACCTTCATCTGCGGCAGCTTTTGGAGTGTCACTGTGTGAAAAACAAAGGAGACCTGACTGACAGCTGAGAGTCTGTGCCCCCGTGTACTGCATGCATCCTTAAGATACAGCCATACTATATACAACCACAGATTTAGGAGACGCTTTCAATCCCTTAGCAAATTTCATATGCATTTCAAGGACGCTAACACTCAAAATCTGATTTTTGAGAGGCATTTGGTGTAATGTTGCCAACTGACTTTAAAAGCTTGTGATATTACGCCTTGTAATGTTCCACATTCGGTGTAATTGTCACTGTAATCAGCTTTATGATGGCAAATCTTCGTGATGACTGCAGGGATATATTTTTTGCACATTATGTCTGCAATGTGAGTTACTTTTTGATTTCAGAGGTATAGTGGTAGTGAAGGGAGGAAGGCACTGCAGACTTCTGAACTCATGTATGAAATGTTTATGCAGAGACTGGAATTTGTCATTTCAAGTGATGTGATAGCATCTACTGTTGAAAAAGACACTGAGAAGCAAATGCTCTTATATTTTGTGATTTGTATTGTAATTGAACCCATTAGCGTTGGCCATTCTGGAAAAGCATGCTTTCCTGGCAGAAAATTACAGTGATTGACTATTTTTGTTGTATCACACTTATTATACAGACGTTGTGAAAGTGTGCTGACCTAAAAATGTCAGTGGGTATTTCATATCAGTCTCCTTCTGTTTTGCTTTTTTTTTTTCCTAGGGTGGGGAGCGGTGACACAAAAATGCAAGGCAGACATTGCTTTTCTGTTGTGTAATGCCTGGCTTTTAATAATGTGAAAAGCTCTGTGCCAGGTCTGTAAACAGAATCTGTAAGTTCTGGGCAGCCAGTAAGTCTTTTCACTGAAATATGCAGGAGAATTCTAAACCAAACCTCTTTGTTATTCCACTCTTATTTTCCTGTAATAAGACACAAATCTACAAAGGGTGTTTCCATGTCCCTCTGGCCTTAGTTCTCTGTAAAATGTTTTTGTTAGCTTCCTCTTTAGATGGATAGAGGTTGGGTTTAATATCTCCCGTTATTTTTACTCGTGGCAGCGATAGGGTGACACTTGTCCTGAGTCTCCTGTGCAGATGATGAGACACAGTATTTTGTACCTGTATATATATACCTGTATTTTGTAGGGGGGGAAAAAGTGGGACTCCACTCATTTTCTGGAAAACACGATTTGTTCCTGCGGGAGAGTATTTCTTAAATAGCTCTTTGTTGGTCCACTGGAACTGATGGAGTTCTGCGGAGTGCCGGGAACCTTGCTCGACACAGCATATGGCCCTTAAATGTGCCTAAAAATTATTCAGTGCGTGGCAACTTGTGGTGGCAATGTGTTTATCTCTGGTGCTCATTCTCAAGAAGCATTGTCTTGTTTAAGTGGCTGTGAAATGTACTTTTTATATGCTGTTCTGCGGTCATCTCGAGGTCGGCATAATCCTGGCTTAAGGTGTCTGGCTGCAAATTTATCATTTGCATTATTATTGGTTGGTTCTTGCAGAACTAAGCTAATTTTTTTTTAAAATATATAAAATGCTTTGTCTAGAAGAAGAATAATAGCAAAATGCTGTGAAAGGTATTTTTATTCTCTTGGTTCCAATAAGAGGTGGGAGATCAAGGAGGGCAGAGGTGATGCTTTAAGTTTTATTTAGCATGCAAGAGATTATTTCAAAATACTAATAAATGTGTAGCATTGTGCTTCTGGATAGGAGGGATGAGTTTCTGGTGTACGTTTTCCCTTTGTTAGTTGAGTGCTTTGTAGAGATTTTCCTCCCCGGAGTTCTGTAAGTCAAAATCAGATACCTGAAATACTTAAAAGTAGTTCTGGGTCCGAGCCAGACCATGTAATTATTAAAACATATTTCATAACTTTGTTTTTGAGCACTTATTTTCTGACACAGCAAAATAATCTGTCTAATGCTTCATTTTCTTGATACCGTTCTGAAGACGTTTGTAACTTACAGTTTTCCTCAATCTTTGGCACTTTGGTATTCTATGTACCTCTACTATTTCTCACCATGTCTTTTAGAAATATTTTCTTTTTTAATGTAAGTTAAAACACTTCTCTGTTACTAAATAGCATAACCTCTTCTAATCTTAGTAATTAAAATTATCTTCTGGTCACCATTCTTCCATTCCTTTGCAAAAAAACATGATCCGGCATCCACATCACAAAAATAGATTATGAGTCGGGAATCGGACACCTTCAGAAACAGATCCCAGATGTATTTTTAAGGAACACTGTGTGCTAGCAAGCATTTAAAGTCTTTCTGGAATTGTTTCTTGAGAATGATGCCCGTCAGCTCCTCAGGTGGTTCTCAAATGTACTGCCTAAGTGGTGTCTGTTTTACTCCCTGACCTAATGACTAAAGCTGAAGAACTAATTTGTCTGTGACTGTACTGATAGTATTGCATTGTCAATATTTGTTAGGTTTACCACTTTGTTCTTCTGCGTGCTTACAGAATCCTGCTTCAGCACCGTGTTTCCTTGGAGGGGAGGATAAAAGTTTTAAATTAGAAAGACTTTTTTGTTTTTATTTCCTAAATAACAGTTGTGATTCAAGAATGTGATACAGTAGTTAATGTTAATTACCCTTCACGACTTTTTGGGAAAAAACAGTGTACATACGTTGGGACTTTGTTTAATAGTTAGCTTTTGTACTCCAACAGGACAGGAGACTTTGATTATATATTACCCACTGCAGAAATAGAAAAATCAAATTGAACATGATATAGCTCTTTTTCTCTCTCTGTCCCAGGGCAGAACACTTTGCTAAAAATTGATTCCACACTCTTTGGCGAAAGCCATTTCTCTAATGTAACAAAACCTGAGGGGTTTTCATTAGCTTTTTTTTATTATTATTTTTTCACTTGCAGAATTAGAAAGTGAATGTATACATTTATACAAGAACATTTTCTTGCTGTGAAGAGGGATTTCCAGTTCACAGATTCAAAGACGTTCAAGCCAGGAAGGATCATTATGATAATTCACCCTGTCCTCTTGAATGTACATGTTACAGAACTCTTGGAGACTGGCTTAAAGCAGACCTTTTGGAAGATATTTAATCTTGTTTTAAACATCCAAGCAATTTTGGTTCCTTCAGTTTCACTGCTGCCCTACTGAACTGTTAGCTTGTTTAATTACCCTTGCAGTTTGGACATTACAGGGCTCTATTTCTCTTTATTTTTGCTCCTGGCCACTGTTTCCTGCTGCGTTTTCTGTCTGCAAGATTAAAAATGCAAAATATCCTCAAACAAATGAGGACGCTCTTCAAGTGTGCTACCTCCTAGAAGAGATATATATCAAAGACACAGAGGAAATAGGGGAGGAAGAAACCTTGTGGAATCACATAATCTACTTTTCTGCCTGAAAGCCAGATCAGCTTTACCTGTATCATTCCTGAGAGACATTTGCTGAGCCCATTCTGGAACGACAGGGACTCTCTAACCTCTGCAGGCATTTTACACTTGCACTGGAGGGGTTTCTTTTCCCCAGTGTCTGAGTTAAAAATCTTTCCTTGTGTAATTTAACCTCCCGCTGTTTTATGGAGAGTGGGCATACAAAATGCATTATTTCCACCCTTCTCCTAGTGGGCCATTATCTACCTCAAGATAGTGATGTCAGCCTCGGCCTTCTCTCCTTGCAGTAGTGCAATCCTCATCCCTTCAGTCTTCCCTTCTGGAGTTTGTCTTAGCCTCCTGCAGTTGTGAGCCATTATGGACAAGATCTGTAGATCTGCAGAATGCAGAATTATTTAGGTTCTTTTTTTCTCTTCTTGAGAAGAACATGTACGAAGCATAACTTTGCTTCAGATACCTGAAATTGGAGTAGGAGGCAATAAAATTTTGCTAGTAGATACAGATGTATGACAGGGAGGAGAGGCGAGAGTTAACAGTAAGTCATGAGACACAGAGCACTGTGAAGGATGAGTTTATTTTGCTGTTATTAAAAATTTCATTTCAGGATAATCCCTCTGAGAGTTAACACGTTATTTTAAGAAAAGCTTCCTAGAGCAGCAGTAAACAAGACACAGTACAGTAGGTTCAAACGATTCATAAATGTTTGGATTTTTTTTAAACATCCCATTTATTGAGTCTGTTTCTAATACGGTGCTGAAAGAAACAGCAATCATGTTGCCTATGTGTTTGCAAAGAGTGACATTTGTAAAGTAATCTATTTAAATAATCAGCACTCTGAAGCCTTGTCTGCTGTTTTTGGTTGTCAAATTTTGTGAAGTAGGAGGAAAAGCATTTAAAGCACAGGCTAGCTCTTTACTGGTTTTTGCCTATCCCTTCTTCAGCAGCTTGGCTGAGGCTTAATTTAGAGGTGCTGCTGTACGTGTGGCAGTATCTGTTTGTGTGCGTGGCTTCGGCAAAGCGGCCTGGGCCTCTGGATGTCCCAGCAACAGGAGCATCCCATGCTTCCATCTGGGCTGGGTAGTTTACATCAGTCTCACGATGCCCACATCCCCACTACCACAGAAATGCAAGAGCAGAGCTCATTTTACTGCATTGCCCTCCCACTGCTGTAGGGCACAGTTTGATTCCGGCGGTCACGGGGGTGGCTTTGTGCACGAGCACCGTGGCCAGTCACACCCGCTGTCCGAGGGGACACCGCCACTGGAATCACAGCACAAAGGTACAGATTTGGATACGAGAGAAACCTGGTCTCCTCTGTACCCTCAGCACTGTGGGTAATGACCCTGGTGTGTTATTGGTAGGGATAACTGATTATATGAAAGGCAAAACAGCAAACAAAATGCACGTGGGTGACCTTTGTGTTACCTGACCATAATTTTCCCTTGATAATCATCACTGTGCTTAGAGAATTCTTGTCTTAAATATAAAATCTCTCCTTTTTTTCTTTTTAATTTGTGAAGCTAGGCAGCAAAATATAAAGTATAAATACACCAGTTCTTCAATTCTTTTAAAGCCACAGTGCTGTAAAGTCTTATGCTACAAATTGTAATTAATCCGTATTTCATTTGACAGCCTCCAGTAAAGAAGCGTTTCGACATGTGTTTAGCAATATTCCTGTTCAAGGAGCCACTGAAATTATAGTAAAGCATGTGCTGAAGTGCTTTCCTGAATTAGGATCCCAGCTTTCAGTAGATACAATTGCATTTCCTCAAGTTTTCCCCTGGTGTTAATATTGATGATAGGATCTGCAACTCTGAAGCATGGATCAAAAATAGTCTGTGATCAGGAAAAGGCAGGTAAGAGGTCATAGAAAAGAGAAATGAAGAAAAACAAGGTAAAGCGAAATAAATGAACCTTAGCAAAGTCAGATTTATTTGCCAGTTTTTATTTGTATTGCTTTCTGTAAAGTGACTCAAAACCCCCCATATGTGCCACATTTCTTCTTTGAGAAATCTTCCTGCCCTGAGAAAGAACCTTGCTTTTTTTCCTTTTTTATTCACAAGAGTGTTAATGTGTTGAGGTGTGTGCAGCAGAAATAACCCTGTGAGCAAGTCAGGGTTAGCGAGCGATGGAAATGTGGTGGAACCTCAGAGCCCTTCCTGAGGGCCTCCAGGTGACCACTGCCAAGTCTTGTTCTTGTGGAACTGACTGTGGAATTTCAGAGAAGAATGAGAGCTTTCTCCCCTCGTACTGACCATCACTGGGGAGACTTTGGAAAGGGTCTGGTGTGGTGAGAAATGTATAAAGATGAGAATGCCTTTTGACTCCCTCTCAGACACAAAATACAGATACTGGAGCATCTTTCAAAGAAATATTTGTTGAGTTAATTTATAATTTTCCATTTATTATCATGTAAGAACGGAGGGGACTATAATAATAAGGCTATGATTTTTTTCTGCTTTGGGTTCATAATGATAAACAAGATTTTAGCAAATTAAAGCTATCTTATTATCATATTAACAGTGTTAAACTGAAGAAGGGTAGGTTTACATTAGCTATTGGGAAGGAATTCTTCCCTGTGAGGGTGGGGAGGCCCTGGCACAGGTTGCCCAGAGAAGCTGTGTCCAATTCATCCCTGGGAGTGTCCAAGGCCAGGTTGGACGGGGCTTGGAGCACCTTGGGATGGTGGAAGGTGTCCCTTCCTGTGGCAGGGGCTGGAACAAGATGGGCTCTAAGGTCCCTTCCCACCCAAACCATTCTGGGGTTCTATTCATATAATCTTTTTGCAGTTTCTTTTTTTTTCCTGTGATTTACCATCCTCCCCTGTGCTCTGGTTTATGCATCAATGCCTGCATAAATAGGAAGTGATCCTTGTAATGTGGACAAAATCATGAGTGGAAGGCTGGAAACGCCTTTCAGTTTGTTTAGTATGTTTTACATTTTGTCTCATGCATATATGGAAGGATGCCTGTGTATTTAATTATGTGACAGATTTCTGTCTGGAGCATATGAGCAGAGTCCTGTTTCTCTTGGAGCCTAATGTGGATCATGTGTTTTCATTTTGTGAAAGTTATCTCAGCTGATCTCATCCTTTCAGGGAGCTATTTGCATATAGTATAAAATTAAAATACAATAGTGATGTTTTGTGGGAGACTTGTGGTAAGGACTTGCGTGTAGTTTTAAGTTCTGTGTGTAGTGGAAATGCAGGCGTGTTTCTTTATATCTAGATTATGAGCTATTTTATAAAATACAAAATCTGCTTGCAAAGATGATAAAATATTTTATGATTGAAGACTGTATTGAAGTATCTCAGAAAGGTAGAATTTACAATGATTTTAAAACTAGCCAAGATTTGGTAGGTGCTTAAAAATTACCAAAAAGCTCTTTGTTTCAGGTGGTGTAGGCATGCTCTTTTTTTTATTTGCCATGTTTATCATCACCAGATGTGCTTAAATTACGCTCTGTACTCACTGAAGCTTTGCTGCAGAATGTCAGTCAATAGTTACAAACCTGTCAAACACTTTTCCCTAAGCTGAATTTACACAGGCACCTCTAGAAGAAATTAATGAAGTTTTGTTTCGCTGCACATGTGTAGCCATTTTAAATAAACTTTTAGGGATTTGAAGTACTTTCTGTGCAGTTGCATTTGTTTCTGGATTACAAAATGTATAAAAGCTTCCCCAGCCTTGGCAGAATGAGGGGAATTGCAGTTTACAATTTTTTTTGTGGCAAACATTCACTTTAGGTCGGTGATATGTGAATTCACTCGCTTATTTATTATAGCAGTGATAGATTATTCTCACTTCTACTTAAATTTGACAAGCTGCGCAGTGCTAAACCCTGCTAAAATGGTGCAAAGACCCAATTACATAAACTACAAAGGCATGCAAGAGTAAGCAAAGAAAAAACATATAAAAGGATTAAAGATCAAAAATAGAGGGATTCCAGTGAAACTGCATTAGAAGACATCAGGCAGGAAAACATGAAAGAATTAGAGTATGAAGAACAAAGCTTTATAAAGCTTCTGAAAACTGGCAAACGTTTTTAAAATTACTTCTGTTAACTCTTTATATTAGAAGGAAAATTATTTATTGGGAAAGTACATATTTTTCAGTGTTGTAAGGAACTACACTGGAATTGTGTTCTTCATGAGTTTTGTTTATGGAGTTTGGGTTTCACCTGCAGAGTAGCAGTAGCTGGATTTACCCAAGGATTTTAAAAGTAAGTTGTGGGTTTTTTTTAAATTTTAAATAATATGCTATGGAAGATTTAAGAAGAATTGCCGGGTGAATTCAATTTTTTTCTTTCTGTGGCTTTAAACACCACCTTTCCAGCTAATCCTTATTTTCTTATACTGTAGATGTGGTGTTGCACTGTCTTGAGAGGGCTGAGAAATAGTGGCACAGTCAGGAATGACCACGGCATTTGGCCCTTACATTTTCTCTTACAAATGACTGTTGTGTAGAATTCATTTTCTTTGCTCAGGGAACTCGGAGAATGGATAAAAGAAAAATAACCCTTGCAGGAATAAGATTTAATTCATTGCAATTCCCCCGCGTTCCCTGGAAGAACTAGACCAAGTATAGGCTCCTATAGTATTGCAGAAGGGGTTTTTTATTTCCCACAAACAGGGTTTCTGCTGAAGTTAAGAGAACCAGTTCAGTTACTGATTCAGGTCACAACCACAGTAGGTGGCATGTCTTTTAACATCTAATTGACAATAGTAAGATGGCTTTCTTTAGATAAGTCTTCAAAATACTGCCCAACTTTCGTATAAATCAATACTTGGCATGTATTTTTGGTCAGCACTGAACCCCATCCCTGTAGCAAGTCATCTGAATTTATTCTGGTTTCCCTTTCTACCTCCTGGCCCTGTTTGGGAAGGGGTGAAAAGAGTTGTGGATTTTTTTTTTCCCCCCTAAATTTTTTTTTCCCCCTGTAGCAGCATTGCCTCCTGGTTGAGGTGCTGTGTAGACAGTTCCTGTCTCTGCTCTGGGGTTGTTCTCATGTAGCTCTTGCAGGCTGGTTGAAGCCTGGGAGGGATACAAAGCAAGACAGATGGTTTCCCACAGACTTCCCCTCTAGCTCTTTCATCTTTCATCTAACTATTAATTCATCTGTTTGGATGGATACATTCACGCATGGAACCAAGATGAATAATAATGAGATTTTTAATAACTCCCTACATTTGCATTCCTTGTAACTCTTTACATGGTTCTAGCTGATTAAAATGAATCATTTACATAATTAACATATGGTTATAGTGTTGGCTTTAATATGCTGATTATCTCAGTACTTTTGTCTAGAGTCAATTGGATTCAAACTGTAACAATTGTTTGAAGTGAGAATAGTTTATTCCTGTGAGGGTTGGTGAATATTTGCCATGGGGCCTGATTAGAAATAGCACAACTGTCCAAGAAATTCTTTAATGTAAAGCATATATTAAAAAATAAAAATAGAAAAGAAAAATGTCATCTACATCATCTGTGTTTAGGTCAGGCTTTACAAATAGCTTTCTGTGCTTACAGAGACTTCTGCCATTATTCCTTGGTGAGATACTAACACAACACTAGGCATAGTCCTGAGAACGAACCAAGACAAACAATACAGGTCTAATTGTTTCTTCTTTGTAAAGACTTCTTTTTTCTTTTCTTTAGATCAGCTTTAAAAATATTTTTTTTTAAATTACGTTGAGGTAGAATTAGGAATTATTATTTTTCATTACACAAAATATGTTTTAGTGTATTTATGTTCACTGGATTTACCCTGCTCTTAAGATTAAAAGAGGAATAGTTTTCATATTGGTTATTTTGCTTGTTTTCTCCCAGTACATATTTGTAGCAAGTCACACTGAAGCAATTGTATTTTAAGGATTGGTGGAATATTCTCCAATCTTGCTCTCACCCTTGGTGGTGTGCTCAGCTTCCTAGTGCAGAGGCTGCTTGAAAAGAAGAAAGGATTATCAGTTTTTGTGGTTAGGTAACCAACACTTGTGTCAATGAATGCTTTTTGAATGTTCATGAATATTTGAAGCAAATTTGTGTTAATTGCACTACTGTTGTCCACAATTAGTCTGTGGTAGACATGATTAATTGTAAAGAGCCCTGACATTTATGCATAAAAGGCTTGAGGTCAAACAGAAATGGAGAAAAACGGTTGCTGCAGATGGAATGCTAATGTATTTTGACTCATACTGAGAATGATGATATTTCTGCATCAATAGCAAATAATTGTTTTAGAACTGTGAAATATTCTTCTCCTTTCCTTTGCTTTTCTTCCTCTGTTTAACTTTGTTCCATCCCACCCCAGGATGCCACGGTCACTGGTTATTTTTTACAGTGCAGCTTTTAATTGGCTCGAGCGCTCTGTAGTGAGTTGCTTTACAGGAAGCCCCCACCACAGTCGGCTGGGAAGGGCCCCTATCGATTTACTGCTTCGAGGAAAAGCGTAATGGAATAATATTCTGATGAGAATCACGCAGGCATTGTGAAGGAAGTCTCTTGAATCCCTGTTGGAATATAGATCCTACCAAAAAGTGAACTTCCTGTGTTCGTAGGACATGAGCACCATTTCAGCCTGTTTGTCATGACTGAATAGTGAATAACTCAGCAGGTGGAGTATCAGTGGTTTAATCTCCACCCTAACAGCGAGCAGACCATGTTCATTGTGTCCTGACCAGTCTGTGAGGGTGACCCGTAGCTGTTTGGATCCTCTTTCACCACGACAAGCGTTATATGGCACTGAGACCAGCACCCTGCAGTGCTCCCAATGGGTGCAGCTGGAGGGCTGTCCTTAAGGGGCTGCTGGTCCCAAGCCCCTGGAGCTGGTTAAAAATCAGGAGCCCCTGATGGATGTTCCTGTTGGAAAAGCTGGCAGCGTGGTTGGTTCAGTGGCTGTGGTACCGTGTCCACATGGAGCACAACGTCAATAAATGTCTGCGTACCTGCGGCACGGGGAAGCGTCTTCCAGCTCTTCAGTGGTTGGCACTTGACTGATAAGTTTCCTCTGTAAAAATTGACATTAATCTGTCTACTTCTTTATAAGCTATTGATGGACTCATTAGCTCAGTGAAATTCTGCTGGTGTAGATCCTGAGTGAATGGAGTCTTTTGGATAAAGGCTGAACAGATAAAACTTTCCAATAAATTATCAATATTAAAAAGACTCTCTTAAGCAAACAGAGATCTCTGCATTTTCAGCATTTTAATAAGTTTCTGACTGTCCTGCATTTACTGATGTAGCACCCATTGAAGATAGCCTAGACCTTTCCAATATCCTTTGTAAGTTGTTATTTATGTAAAACTTTGCTGAAAGATACGGAATATTCTACTGATGAATAATTCCTATTTGAAGTGCAAGGAAATTACATTTTCTATCTCTCCTCAAACAAAATGTACATGAAACCACCATAACCTGTTAAAAACTTTGGTTTTTCTGTTTTTAATCCTTTGCAATGGAACAAATTTTTATTTATTGACAATTTGTGCTTGTTGACCTTATGCAATTGCGTTTTAGCATGTCTTCAAAGGTTAGAGGAAGCAAAAAGAGGGTAAAATGGTAGTCTGGAAATGTACGGTGATATTCAATGAATGATTTTAGGATGTTAGTTGAGAAATAGCTAGAAGTGCTCATGGAAATGCCGATGTTAAAAACCAAGCGTTTCAAACCGAGGTCCTGACAACAGGGTTAAAAGTTCCATGGAATCACGTCAACTTCGCGATGTTTTTGGGTAAAAAATTGTGTGGTGATTGTGCGTGATGGCCCCTAAGAAATGTTGATAGTTCATAATGGTCTTTGCTAAATAGTCTGGGACATGATGCTCTGTGGAAATCCCCCGAAGGGTGATATTTTGTGGCTGCTGAATTTTTGCTGTAACATGTTTGCATCAGACCAAAACAAGGTAGCAAATGTTTGCACGCAATGGCGCCTTATATAACCCTAGCATAATTGCGTTCATAATTTTTTTAACAAAGACAAAAATCTCCATCACGAAAAGGAAACCTGGTAGTAGTTTGAGCCTGGTTTTTAGAATCTACAAAAAACCAGCCTAAATGAGAGAAGTCACTTGCGTGTGTAACGCAGAGGACATGGTGGTCTAGAACGACTCAATTAAGTGAAATATTGTGGGTTTCCATTCGGTGCTGTTGCGTGGCTTGGTGACATTTGGTTACGCAGTCTCAGTTCAGGTAGGGTGTTCTCTGCAGGCAGAACGTGTGCTGCTGATCTGCAGCTTGCCTGCAATAAACGCTGGGCTGCAGACAGGAGATGGCCAAAAGAGAATGCCTGGGCAAACCTTAATCTTTAATAAGGTGCAGAGCTAGTCTATAACTGTCAGGGAATGACAGAAGAGCAGTGCTTTCAGCTTGCCTGCTCAGAATAGAAAATGGGGTCCTCTGACAGGCAAGAAAGGCTACTTTATTCCTTATTGGGTTTGGGGCTATTATTGTGGCTGTGTTATTTAGTTATTTGACATTTGTGAGTTGTTGGGGCAAAAGGAAGTGCAGTTATTAATGGAAAAACAAAATTTTAAATGGATTTTTTTGTGCTGAACTCACATTGAAACCTCCTATTCCAACACTCAGAAATAAGGCCATACCTGATGCTAAATGAGTGCTGTTTGTAATTATGAAATATAAGGAATATATAGGAATAATAAAATATATGGAAATCTTACAATGCAGTCATCGAGATGCTTATACACAAATATGTGACTTTTAAATTGAAGAATATCAGAGACTTCATGAGATGTCTATTTTTGGAAAGATTTAGGTTTGCTTTTGGAGTAATGAAATTAAGATTGCTAAGAATTTTTATGTCTGGAGGCTCAGAAATTTTGAGTTTACAAAGTTCATCACAGACTCACATATTAGTAAGTTTAGATAAAATATTCTCTTGGAGACATGAGAATATGCATTGATGGAGTAGAGGCCATCATGTGTGACAGGTATGCTAGCAGATAATATTCTGCTAAATTACAATTTCAGACTTCTAAAATTTTACACAACAAAGACATTTCCTCCTTCATTAATTTGCTTTGAGTTCTTAGGTCTGTGTGCAAGGTAATTGTGTAGGAGTGATGAGTTCTTCACTTTTAAAATAGTGTTGCTTTAAATGTTTTCATTTTTGTCTCAAAGATATCATTTAGACAAAATATAGCTGCCAGTGGTGGTGATTGGTGGCGTTTATATGATGTGACCTTTCATTTGAGGTTTGAATAGCAATTTTAAACATCTAAAAAGACCTGATAAAAATTGAGGTTTGCTCATTGTGAACTAATGGAAAATCACCATCTTTCTGTAGGCTGATTATTTGTATGTTGATTTTTTTCAGTCAAATATACATTTTTGGGTTTTTTTCTGAAATTCCCTCTTTATATAGTTTCAATATGCATAGTAATAAGTATGCTGAGCAAAATACTGTCCGAAGAAAATCTTGTCCGAAACTGCAAACTTGAGAACATTTCTAAAGCAGTCACACAGAATGTGTAGGGTTTTTTAAAGCAGTTTCTGGTAGGAAACTCTTTGCTGGTTTCTAGTCTTTGTGTTCATGCTCAGCCTTGCAGATTGTCAGCCTACACAACTTTGCAGGAAAACCCATCCAGAAAAGGACAGCATCTCACAAGTGACAGGGATCCCGAGCCTGTGCATCTCTGCTCTGGCTCTGCTGAGAAAAAATGATACAAGTACAGGCTGTGGTGGGTTTGAATTCACAGTCTTTGTTCTGCAGCAAGGCTCTATGGAATGGAACAAACTTTGTAATAATTCTACTGAAAAGTAAGTAATAGGTACTGTTAAGAAGGGGTGTTTCTGTCTCCTAGGCAGAAATCGACCACCGACTCCAAGGTAGCATTGATACTCAGTTGTGGTTTCCTGGGAAATACTGCCCGGTGAGGCAAAGGAGGAACATACATCATCATCCCTTCTGAATCATCGTTAGCTCTACCTTCACTTCTAGGCTGAAATCACAAATTATTAATAGTTCCAGGAACTGAAAGAAAAGATTCTAAAAAAACGTTTCCAAACAATATTTTTTTTTTCCTTTTTTTTTTTTTTTTCTTTTAAGGAAACTTCCAGGTGACTTTGCAAAGTAGTTTTTTGTGTATTTGCTACATCCACGTAGCTGTTTCTTTTCTTTCTTGGAACTTGAAACATTTGCTTTCTGTGAGAAAAGTATTTTGCAGGTGTGGTAAGCTTGTTCTCTAAAGAGTGCTTTTGGACATACTGTTATCTATGTAGTTGTCAGTGGACTTTTCATCTAATCTCATCATCATATTAACCAGTGAGGGTCACAGCAATTTGAGCCTGGCTCTGTGCCACCCCGGGCAGATGGCACGGGCAGCGCGCCAGGCGGGCATGGTGAGGGCAGGAGACTTTGAGCAGCCTCATTTGCAAGTGTGGGAGCCTTGGCCCGCGTGCAGCGTGCCCGCGCACGCCTCAGCCCTTCTCCCCTCGCGTGCGCAGCCACACAGGCAAGCTTCTGGTTCACAAGAGTCTGGAATGGCCCTGGGATTTTTCTCCTAAGACACTGGCAGCCCTGGAGAAGCCTCAGCAAAACAGCAGGCTAATTATCTCTGTTTGCCCCGGTTGAGTTCAGTCAATTTACGCAAAGAATGTATTTACATCAAGGTAAATACAATTCCCTTAAAAAACCAAGTTTTTCTCAAGGTTGATAAAAAACTAAATATAGCACATGAACCGTTTGTTTGGGGTTTTTTGTTTGTTTTTTTTTTTTTAATGTGGAAATTGTAATGATGTTATTTATATTATTTCTTAGAGGAGTGAAATTCAGTATATCGGCCACTGATTTCTCGGCTGAATGGGCATCCATATTTCTTAAATGAGTCTTACTTAAAGTTTATTTTCCTTACTCTTGTTTAATTGCTGGAGTAAGTTTCTTTAAGGAAAACATTTTAAGACTGTGTAGGGTGGAACCATTTAATAGTGTGTAAGAGGTGTGTGTTTGTGGTTTAAACAAATTACTGGTATGCTAAGTTCAGTAGAGCAGCCAGGTGTGGCTGCAGTTTAAGTATGTCACAAGTCCTCACAGACACTAAAGGCTTGGTGACAGCTGCTAAAAATTTCATCATTCTGAGGATTATTGCTTCATGTGAAAATGAGTAATTTGTACCATGCTGCTTTTGTCAGGAAAAGTAGCTTGAAATAATATGTGAAGGTGGGGCTACATTGCCCATGGCTAAACCCGTGCAGCTACCCCAGCAAGTACTGATAGGGCTTTGAGATGTCTGTGTGCTGGCTGTAAATTTTAGCAAAAAAACATCAAAATAGCAAAAGTTTGTTTAAAATCTTAGAGTATTAGCTGTCAGTTTTCTTCATGAAGAGGCACATACAAAAAAGTTGCTTTTTTCTCCCTTGATCTCCTCCTCATGTTTGGGAGTCTGATCCATCCTTGGACACATTGACTTGAAAACTGTGGGCAAACAAGAGAGTGGAGCTGTGTGATTGATGGCTGTGCAGTGGAAAGCATGAACTGTGCCTGAAGAAAAGCTTTTAAAGTAATTGCATTACTTCCCCTTTTATATGCAAGTTGCATTAGTGAGAGAATGGTTTGCTTTTTTTTTGGTCCATCCCACTATCATTTGGGATCCCACTATCTGCTTTAGTGTATCTTAACATAGTAAAATTTGAGAGGAGAAAGGAAAATATTATTTTAGTGTTCTGGTTATTTATTTTGGAGTTTTGGAGATGCTGTGGCACATCTTACAGTACACTGAATTCCACTGTACAATTCGTTCACAGAAAATTGGATTGTTTGAGCAATTCTGCTCTAGCAGTTATTAAAAGAGCTGAAGCAGTTCCTTTCATAATCTTAAAAGAAAGGGTATGAATACAGAATAAACTCCAGATAAGAGATGTGATTTTAGTGTAGCTCAACTGTTTTTTCCCATACAATACATAGGCTAGAGAGGGCTCCTGTAATCTTTTTCTGACCTTAAACCTGTAATACCTCTATAGAGTCCACGTGTTTTGTTCCAGCAGCCACAGTAGATTATATATAAACCTTTCTAATTTTTTTTAATCAGGATGCTGGAAATGATGTAATAATCATATGCTTAATACATGTTTCTTGGTGTCTGCATTGTGTACAAATTTTTGGACAGAAAATACACACTTGAATGAAGCTTGGTATGATCATATTATTATATTTTTTACAATAAAATAGGTAGAAACAAATGTAACTGGAAAAAAACCCACAAGAATGTATTTTCATTATATGGGATTTCTGTTAGAGCTTGACTAAATTGAAGAAATTACTGTTTTGTTAGTGTTGTGTCAGCATCCACATTGATACGTGTTCATATAATCAGACGTCTTGTGGTCTGGTGTGCATCAGTTTGGCTTTTTCAATCCATAAAGTACATTATTGTCACTGAGGGAGGTGCCATAACCACGTGTAACCCTGGAATTCCCATCACACCGCATTGAATAGAGCCCATGCAGGAACATCGTGTGGTTATATCAACCTAGGTGGTGTTTGCCTGTGATTTACTGCCAGGATATGTATCTGGAGACACAGCCTTTCTTCTTCCACCAGAGTGAAAAACAAAAGAAAAACTGAAACAAAATGTTACTTAGGTACAGTTGAGAACTGGTCTTTGATGGCATAAGCAGGCTGCCCCAGTTGAGTTTGTCATGTACCTTCTTGTCATGTACCCATGGTCGTGTACCTTCTTGTTCTAAAATTGTATTTCCTGGGATAATGCTGGAGTTTTTAATAAGTTGAAAGGCTGTTGGTATTGCAGAAACTTTTTGGGTGTTGCATAACTCACTGATACACTTGACTGATTCCCCCAAGGTGATCCCATTGTCTTTGTGCCCAAATGCCAAATTTTGGGTTGATTTCCTGAGGGTTAGAAGTTGTTTTTAACATAGAAAAAGTGTTTGTGTTGACAAGCTTCCTAATATAGACTGTGTAGGTGATCTGTTTTAGGAAATGGGATATATTATTCCTGGGAGAAAGAAACACTCTTGTTCTCCAGCACGTAGGTGCTGGGAGCACTGGTAGAGCTGCTAAGCTGGTAAGAATTCTTCCCCTCAAAACCTAATTCTTTTTCTTTGCATTAAAAAAAAAAAGTGTTGAAAGCAATTTTGTAGCTGCCAGGTGAATGTTTTAAACAGCTGAGCCTATTTTTTGCAAAGATTCACTTTGTGTCTTTCTCACTCTCTTTTTTCTTCCATAACTCTTGCCGCGGGAGGAATTTTCGCCTTCCTTTCTGGCACAACACAGAAGTTCAGCTGCTTCTGGCATCGTCAAGTGTACAAACCCAGGGAGGTCTTGAGGACAGAGATGTGAGGATCTCCCTTGGCTCTCGGAGCCTCGAAGGAATGGTGCGATTCCTCCCCTTGAGGGATGGTCAGTACTGGGAGAAGGGAGTGGGGCAGTTTCGGTACCTCTGCTGCTGTGTTTACAGTGACTCCTGGCCAGGCTCATTTTTCACACCTTTAACAGACAGAAAGGGAGCCTCTCAACAGGTCACTTTTCCTGGCCACCTCTATGTCATTATTTTCAGAGCACTGGATGCTCTGAAACTGCATCCTTATCCCTGTGCAGCTCCATGAGGAAGAGCAGGCAATTTTTTCCCTTTCCCTTTTTCTCACTGCCCCTCTCTCCCACAGATAGCCTGTAAAGCTCTGTTGGGTTGGTGCTCCTGGTCAGCAGCACCAGGGATTAGTGTTATCTCTGGAATTGTTATGTGTGGGCCAGTATTGGATCACAGCCTCTCCAACGGCTGACTGGCAGGGGAATTCCATCATCCTGTGTATTTTCTAGAGATTTCAGCACTTTTGCTGTGGATAGCCAAAGTATTTTTCCTTGGGAGGTAGGCAGACTGAGATGAGGTGAATATAGGAATAGGGAAGTTTGTATAGAAAACTGCAAACACCTCTTAAGTCTTCAGTCTGGTCTGCAGTTTCATACAAACCATATAGTAAAAAGTCAATTATAATAACTTAGAAATGAAGCAAAAAGCTTTTTTCTATACTCACTGCTCACATTTAAGCTTTCTGGCTTCACAGCCAGTTCTCAGAATAGCTTACTACTTAGTTAATATATTTGACCTAATGACCAAATGTGGCAACTTTATGAATTATGTATCAGTCTCTTGGGTACCAAACTGTGTGCTTTGGTTTTATTGAATCATTTTTGATTTGATTATCTTCATTAGATCATGCAGCAAGTTAATTTCTTTTGAATTTATTGTTCGGACTTTACAATTAAAAGATGCAAATCAAATTGTACAGTTCTCCTCCTGTCTTCATTATGCTATCAGTGAGTTTTAGAATTCCAAACATTGTTGTAATGCAGCTTTCGTATAATCTAAGAATAGAAGATCAGTGTAATACATGGATTATCAATTCCTGGACCCTTAACAATCTGTTCAGAAGAAGCATATTTCCAGCTCAGGAACAGCAGCAGTAGTGCATGAGGAACTTTTATATATTTCAACTTGCCAATTAGTAATAGAGTGATGATTTTCTAAGATGCATAAATGACACTTTTTTAACAGCAATATTACAACTCGCCTCAAGTAAGAGTATCAGGATCTTTTAAAAAAGCTAAAGTTGGGCACTTCTGAAGTGCGGGGTTTGTTTTCAAAATCACCTGGGAGGTGATGTCTGAGCGTAGAGAGCTGCAAGTAGGAAATATTGACAAACACATGGAGAGTGAAGGCTTGGTGTGACTTTGATGTTCCCTATGCCCTGCAGAGCTCAGTTGTCCATGGTATTGTCCAGTCCAAGCAACCTAAATACTGCAGCTGAACCCAAGGGCAAGGTGCATTTCTTATCTTCTCATAATTACTGTGAACTTCTGGCTGAAGTGCTGTGTGTGAGTCTGTATGGCTGGAAGATATAAAAAAAGGGGGAGCTCGTCTCTTTTTTTGTGGTTGGCTTGCTGCATTTCAATTTTGGAGCTCTTTTTAACTGGTGTATGGAATCATCCAAACTCTCTAATCCAGAATACTAAATGGTTCCTGCATATGCAACAATTCTGTTCCAAAAAAAAAAAGGCAAAAATTAAATGATAGATGGCCTGTGTTGTTATATTCATGCCTGAGGCTTTTCAGTATGCTACAGCAGAGGGTTTCCCTTTCCTGAGGGTTTATTTAAAGTAAATTTAATCTGGCCCATTCAGAGTTTCTTTATTAACTGAAAAATATATCAATTGTTTTGCAAATCTTTCATTTCTCTGTATTCCTCATGCTCCCATCGGTGTGTTACCACCAGGGTTTTTTTTTTTTTTTTTTGTTGGGTTTTTTGTTTTGGTTTGGGGGTTTTTTGTGTGCATGTGTTCAGTTGTTGGAAGGTTAATTTCTTAGGCCTTTGGATTGTAGTTTAAGTACATTCATGTTGCTTGATTGCAATAATGCCCCATTCTTAAAGGAGAAAATTCCGATTTTCTTGGAAAAAAATGATAAATAATTTTCTTTGTAGTCCTTGGTAAATATGTTCCACACAGTTGTCTTCAGAAGTGTACAATTACCATTAAGTAATTCTCTGGCAGTGAAATAATGCTGAGTCTATAAAAGGATACCTGGTGTTGTTTCTTTTTCTTATTTTTAGAGATAAAATTTGATTCTGACCTTTCAGTGGAGATGTTTATGATTCAATAGTAAATATTACTGGGGAAGGCATTCCTCCTGGTCATTTTGAGTCACTGGATAAAAACCTTGGCTTAGGACAAGGGTACAGGATTTTCTGTGTAATGAAGTAGTTGCTGAATAGAGAGACAAAATTTGTTGCAAACCCTCAAATTAGGGAGGAATAGACGATGCTGGGACTTGTGCAGTTTGAGAATTGTCATTTCATGTAAATCTGTGGAGCTGCACCAGTGTAAGTGAAATCTATGCAAGATTGTGTTCTTGAATGCTGAAGTTCTTCCTTTTTTCTTCTGGTTTATCATAGACGTGCTCTTGGATGAAGATGATAAGTTTATGCTCCATGTATTATTTTCTACTGTGCAGGCTAAAATATTACAATTCCTTCTTCAAAGAAAACAATGTATTTGAATGAGAACTAATTACCTCTTTTTTTATTCCAAGTGACAAAAGCTAATACATCACACTTAGCCACTATAAGAACTCCATTTCAGTAAACTAATTAAACTAATCCTATCTCATTATTCTCAGTTCTGCTAAATATTTTAACAGCATAGATTTATTTCATTACATAAATTATATCATACTTAAAGAAAACAGTTTGCATAATGGTGTATTTGCATTCCCAAGAGTTTATTTTGGGTTTTTGATTTCAGACTTCAAGTTTCAGTTGAAATAATATTATTTGCCTTATTTACAATTGTAATTCTTCTTAATTATTACTAATTATCTAGAATGATGTATAGCTTTAATTAAATGTAAGTCCTTGGCATTCTTGTTAATTTAGATTAAACAGTGACAGTTCTCCAGCATATAGACAATATAATGTTAGAAAGCTGTGATGTTTCCTACAGTTTAAACCCTGTAATTTCATAACATTGTGGGTGGTCCTTTCAGTGAACCAATCACAGAGTAAAAAAGTTGCTTTTTTGATTGTTAGTGATTTTGATTGTACTAAATAAAAAGATCATGTGCTTACTGGACGTGTCTTAAGCTATATAGTGAAAATAAAAATGTCTGCCTCATTTTTTTCCGCTTAAACCATGAAACCAGGATATGTTGAATGCTAAGAATTTAACAGCATTGTTGCTGAGAAGCTGTAAAGGAAGGGTGCATAAGTACCACTTCAGACTAAATTGCTTTCTACTTAAAGACATGTAATGCAATTAAAACAAGAACCTGTAAGCCTCCCAAATCTCTTAAGTTTAGTTTAGGTCTTGCACTTTAAGATACCTGTTGCAGAGCTTTCCAAAATGCTAAAGACAATGCAGGTAATTAATTAATCAGAATGAATTTACAGTGTGTAAATCATGTGAGCTCAATAGAAGATTTGTAAGTTCACTGATTTTTTTTGATAAAGGATTTCTATCACAGAAGTAATGGTGTTCCAACCTTAATGCCAGTTTTTATACTGTTATCTGGACTTTGATTTCTGGCCTCTCATAGTGCTGACATGAGGCCAATCGTGAGGCTTTTAGGAAATTGACAGAGAAAGAGAATTAATTTTGGGTAGTTCTAGCTAGGAATTCTGCATGATTTCTTAAAGCATGAGAGGCAGACAGACAATGACAGACAATTTGTAAATTGTTTTATCCTAAGTGCTGTGGGTTATGGTCTCTCAGCTCAACACGTCACGAGAGCTCTCCCGCTCTTGTGCTTGCCAGTCCAATCTGCCAGCTGCAATTAGCAGAACTGTAATTCATCTTCCAGGTACCAAGCAAGCATCAATACAGCTTTCAATGACACTTTACCCTGCTTTGCACCTTAGCTGCTTCTCGAATGCAACAGAGTAAATTGCTTTCATATGTTGCTCATCAATAATCAAAACCTTTCATTCACTGAGTAAGTTTCTATATGCACACTCTTGTTTTGGCCGGTGTTTTTGAGTTTTTGTCCCTAATTCATTACAAAAGACCGTGACAGTTTTGTTTCCTGTCATCTGTGCTGTCCCTTTTCTGACATAGACAAGAAAAGTAAATCAGTGTGTGGATCTTTAACTTTGAATTTTCGTTTCATCTAATCTGCAAAGATGTTACCTACAAACAAGCTTTAGATGTGGTTTATGGAGATTAGCATAATGATGTAATCTGGTCATGTTAAATATATTGCAAATAGGTCTTTGAATGCCAGAAATTATTAGAAACAAAAAGGGAAATTGGGCCCATGATATAATCTATTTTATTCTTCTCTGATATGTCTTTCTCCTTAACAGTTTAGAGAATATCAAGTAAAATTTTGAGAAAAGATAACTGCTTCAAATAACAGTTCTTAAATTAATTACAAGTGCTGTATGAACCATTCAGTCTTAGAAACTGGGGTAAAAGATTAACTATTCTTATAAAAAATATCTAGGTTTTAATAGTTAATAGAAGATTATTAATAGTACTTATAACTTTTTTTTAGTGTCTTACAGTAATAATTGTGATGAAGGTGTTCAGTAAGAGAAAAGGTGTAGGTTACAGAGCTTTGCACCTTCAAGAGGCCTCTTTGAGCTCCATCAATAGTGCTTGAATGCTGGCAGTGCTGGTGCACACTCGCTGACCTCTGTGCAGTAACCCTGCTCCTCATGCAAGGATCCTGGTGACTGGCCTCGAGCAGCTGTCAGAGCATGCAGGAGACTGCAAGCACTGAATGCCTCTGGAAACCAAACCAGGGACCTTTGTGTGGGCATTCTGGTCTGGCCGGACTTAGGGGCTTACTGATGTGCATGAAAAACCTGGGATCCCACTCAAGTCCTGACAAGGGGCAATGGCTTTAAACTGTCAGAGGGCAGGGCCAGGTTAGATTCTAGGGAGAAATCCTGCAGGGGCTGCCTGGGGCTGCCCCAGCCCTGGAAGTGGAGTCCAAGGCCAAGTTGGACGGGGCTTGGAGCAATGTGGGATGGTGGAAGGTGTCCCTGCCCATGGCAGGGGGTGGGATGAGATGAGCTTTAAGGTCCCTTCCAACACAAACCAATGCCAGGTAATTCTCTGAAGCTGTACGTGTTTAGAAAATGCCTGTGAGGTTGTCCCCTGGCTTTCAGTGTTTATCAGGTGTTCTGGATGTTACTGTGACTCTGTCTTGCTCATGCAAACTGCTGAGCCAAGCTGTCAGAAGCAGAATTCAAGCAAATTCTGCTGAAATCGGAACAGAACGGAAGGTACACAGAGCTGGCTAAAAATGAGGCTGTGGTGTTGGGGGTGAAAAAGGCAAAAGTAGGTTTGGAACTGGTGAGTGCTCAGAAGATCAGTAAAAAATGACGTTCTCATGAAGGTCAGGAGTCTCTGGTTTGGTGGATTTGAGAGTACTTTGTTCACCTGAAGTGACTGGCAAGTAAGAGGGGCCGGTGGGGAAGGCAACCTGCCTTATCGACCCTTGAGGCAGGCAGAGAGAACGGGGCTTTCTACTGTGGAATATTTGATATCTGTCTTCCCAGTATCTTTATTTACTGTTGATATATTTTTCTCAGTGCCTCTTGCATTGTGGAACCACATTGCTCAGCATTAGTTCTCAGTATCAGTAGAATAAGATTTCAGTGGCTAGATAGGATAATACCTAGTAAAATTGGTTGTACTCTTTAAAATGTGCTGTGCCTGAGTAAAATACGAGCTGTGTATGTAGCTTCAGTCTTCTTGCCTAGCTTCACATCAGGGTTGTGTTTCACTTGACAGATATCTGTAATTACTAAAATTTTTCATAGTTATGTGTATTTCATAAGTCATCTATAAAATCATGTAGTAAACTTCGAGGACAAATTTATCTGGTATTCTTTTAAATTTCAAATTGCAACATTAAGATTTCTTGAAGTACCTTGTACATATATATATGCATTTATGTGTATTTGTACAGAACTTATCTGTATAATTTTTACATTTAAAAATAACTGTATGTGTGTATGTAGTATGAAATACAGTACATAATTTGTAGAATTTTTTGCACTAAGCTTGCTCAGTGATACTTTTTATTTCTATTTGTGTTGAGTGTCAACCTAAAAATCATGCTTATAACTAAGTTCTTTTGAAATAAAATAAGATTTTTTACTTTTTTTCTTTTCTTTCAGGCACATCTTATTTATTTAACAATGACTTTTCATTTTGCATTAGCTTGCATGCTTACAGTATTTACATTAATTGGCACGTAAAGAACACTAGTTATACAAGACTCATATCCTTCCTGAATAATGCACTGAGCTAAATGGGTTCAAAAATTTACGTGGTTTCATATTGGTAAATGAGATGTATTTGTGGATCATGTTGCTCATATATTAGCTATGTTTAATTATAAATTTATAATAAATACATCATTGGTCAAAAGGCAATATAAATATTTTATGGAAGTGCCAAAAATGTAAAATTGTTGTGATGAAAATCACTTTGAATTTTTTTGAAAGAGTTGTTGGACCACAAACTCCATGTCAGTTTGGTCTTCAGTTCGAGCCGTGTAATGTTTTGATAAGAGACAACATTTTATGCAGTCCAAAGACCAGATCTTTCACTTTTGTGATTACAGCTCAGTTGAAGTTACTCCCCTTGAGGACCTGACCTCAAGTGCTAAATCTACCAATTCTATCTTTTGCTAGGCAAAGAAGATGATGACAGTATAAGCCCATGCACTCACAGCAGCAGTTTCACATATTTGATGAGCTCACATTCACGAGACATCTCCATATCCTGTAGTGTTCAGCCAGGTGGACCAGGCATAACATAGTCCATAGTGAGTAGAGTCCTCCATTATATTAAGCTCTCTCCATTACTTTCTAGAACTGTGATGAGTGGCTGGTGGTGTTGGGGTGGGGGTACAGTATTAGGAAATCTTCCTGATTGATGAATCCAGCAAAATGCTTTCTCTTTCTGTCGTGTTCTTCTCCTATCCTACCATCTGTTCTGACAATTTCATCCTAAAGCGGCCACCTAACAAAGACACTGTTATTCTAATACACATTGTAGCCTGTTGTAAGATGACAAAAAAACTCTAAAGGAGCTCCAGTGTACTCCTTAAAAAATAATTTGTTTATAATTACTGCTGGTCATGATAATAGATAGAGAGGTGTTTAGAAAATTAGGCAAAGTGAGCAAATAGCTCTCCAGACATAACATATGGGTATGAAAAAAGGCTTAAAAGAATATTTAAGCAGTCTTTTCATAGTATAATCACAGACCCTGATAGTAAAATGACAGATATTTATTGTGCTTATTTCTCCTTACTAGCGAAATTCTTCAAGTATAGTACTTAAAATATTAAAAACAAAGGCTGATCCTACTGAAAAAAACCCTAATCTGTAACAAATTTGGACACTTAAGAGCTGCTGGGTTTGTGTGAACAGGCCACACAGCCTAATTTCAAATCCAGGCTATTGATCTGGTGGTTTTGTGCTTGACACCCCACATTACTTTGTGTCCAGGGTGTTATTAAATACTGTAATAGCTCCGAAGCAGCACAGCCGATGTTACGAATTCTCTATCCCAAACTCAAACACACAACCAGTGGTGTACCCAAGACTTAGAGGTCCATGTAGTGTCTCCTACAAACCAGATGGTGCAGCTGGGTGACGACAGATGGACACAAAGTGGAATAGGTGCGGGGAGAGGCTGGGAGGGTGAAAAAGTCATATTGGAAAAGAGCTGAGTGTGGTTAGTTGTGGTTAGTCAAGCCAAGAAAAATGCTGAGAAGTGGATATTGTTCCTATCTGGGGCTACCTGGGAGTGGAGGACAGGGTATGGACGGCGTTTTTGGCTAAAAGGCACAGAGCTAAAGAGGTACGTGCTGTCCATAATAACTTACAGAGAGATGTAAAAGAACCTTTAAATAGTCACATCAGGGAGTTTCTGAAACAGGATTCCAGTTTGAGCATGGGCCAGGGGAGGTCAAACACTTATCAAATTTTAAGAAGGAATTTCTACCCTTAAGAAAAATTACATCATGTGGCTTCCTAGCAGGTGACTCAACTCACTGACTCAGGAGTTATCTTCCAGCTCTGCTTTCTTTCCAAGAAAAGTCAAAGTCACAGATGCTCTGGCATTCTCAACTGCCAAAATCCCTGCAGTTGATAGGATTAACCGGCTAAATTTGTCCATGAAAAATAAGAAATCTGTGTTTTCTCAGCAACATTCAGTAACTCACGTTACGACTATATTTGGTGATAGTGTTGCTTTTCTTAAACTCTGTGTGTTCTGGGGTTCTATGTAAATTTATGTGATAAAGGAACCATAATTTGTATACTATATAAAAAAAAGGCGCATACTGCTCAAAGTTACCTTATTTCAGGGGAAGGTTTATTGGAAATGCAGCTCACGCCATGTGTGATGAGGTGGAAAAAAGTAACAGAAGTGACATCACTCAGTGCATGCAGCCCCACGTGCTTGCCATTTTCCCATCTTCTTTAAGCATTTATGGACAATTGAACTTGCACAGTGTGCAGCAGATAGGTAGTTTCCACATCTTTCTGTGCATGCTGTCAAATTTGTATATTTTTAAAATTATTAATAGTAAGTGCAGAGAAAGAAAAAATTATATGTTTTGAAACTATACTAAATGACAGAAGTAGTAACTAAACTGTGGCTCAAGACGGCTCTGATGGTTGCTGGATCAACTCCTTAATTATGTTTTTCACTTATAAAATCTTACTCATAATTTACTTTTCAAGAGCTCATATTTTGTGCAAAATTTAATTTCAGAGGTAAAATCTCAGTGAATGGGGTGCCTCAATGCTGCTTTTTCCTGTGGAGTTAAGTCTTGTACAGCTGTGTGCTTACCCTTTAATGTGTATGTCAGGAAATTAATACAGTTTGCAAAGATTAATAGTAGCCCAGTACCTGCACTGAAATTTAAACAATTTTATGCCAAATAGATCTCTTATGGTTCTGTGTATGTAGGCATTGTCATTACTGCCATGAGAAATAAATTGGGATAAGATCCAGCTTCACTCTGTGCCATCTTCAAGATTCTGTGGCACTACATCTGCTAATATTCCTTTACTAGAAACTCTCTAGTGTGTAAGAACCCTGGGACTTAGCATTGTGTAAATATGTATTTATAGTCTTATGAGTTCGATATTGAGGGTGCCTGAAGTTCCTCTTTCATGCCAGATGCTCTCCCAGTTTCATATTACATATAGCTGTATCATTGTTGCTGTTCCAGCTGTATTAGCTTATACTTTCTTGTATATTCTCTTTATATTTTTATGGGGATTGTCACTAAACCAAAAAAAAAAATTGTCCTTTCCAAGTTAGGTAGCAGTACTTTTATTCCACCTATTTAATCAGATTTAAACCTTTCATGACACTCTTAAATAATCATTATATTTTCGTGCCTTGCCTTTTTGAGCATTTATTCATGTTAAGCAATCAGCTAAATAAACATTTTAAACTGTCACCCAAGTGCAGTGCCAACGTGTACCTTGATGATTCATATGAACATAAAGAATTCTATCCTTGTTTTCATTATTATACCTGGATACGTGGTTGTTTTGGAAGTGAGTTGAGGAGCCATTTGCAGTGTGCGTGTATCAATATTTATGTAGGCATACAAACAAGAGGTTGAAATACAGATAGGAGAATACACAAGGATTGTTTTTTGCTCTCCTTCTGGCCTTTTTAAATTAAGAAAGCATGCTGGTGTTTCGGGTGATTCTGTGATATCAGTTCGTTTCAATCACTTTAGTGTCTTAATTTAAAAAGGATGAAGGGATGAGTAGTAAGGAAAGATTCTAAAAAGAAAAAAATAATAGAATTAGTGCACAGTTTGGTCTGTGATCAGCTGTTTGTTACATGCTGATAGAATACAGCACCGTGGACAAGAAATAGTCTTAAATATTCTGCTCACTTAAAGACTTCCTGCAGCTGATTCTTTCTGGAGGAAATACTCTGCCAGACACATTCGTACAGTGTCACCTTTTGCACCGCTGTGCCTGGGTGTTCCTTCTGCAGCTCAGGACACTTACATGTGATATGTGAAATAATCCACATTTCTGCATTTTGCCACCATTTAGTTGAGTACTGTTGGGTTTCTGCACAAATATGTGTGAAATGATTGTTCATTTCTCATCCCAACCTTTTGATGAATCAACTTTCCCTTGGGCAGTCGTGCAGAATTTGCCATGTTGTGCAGCAGCCAAGCAGGCATTTAAGATTTTCATTGTTAAGCTCAGTTGAAGTATAAATTCAGATTTGAGTAAGTGCCTTTTTGAATAAATAAGCATGTAATATTCTCCTCTGTGATACCACTTCTTCTTTTTTTCTCTTTTTGCAAAATACATCCCTCAACAGAAGGGGCTGCTCAGGCCGTTCATGGTTTTTATAACATAACACACATTAGAGAAGAGTGAAGGAATCTCTCATAGCAAAGGAGCAGACTCACCCTTTAGCCATATAAAGTTTGATCAGGTGCCTGAACTAACACATGAATAGAAATAATGCTGGGTTGGTCTGGCATCTCTGGAGAGCTGGGTGAAAGCACATCAAGGGGTCAGTGAAGTGCCTGTTGCTGAAAGAGTTTGATATCATACAACAGATGACAGATGCTGGACACCTTTGTAGTGTTAGTATAACTGCCATGTACATTATAAATTAATTTTTAAAGGGATTTATGACATTTAGTTGTGATTGAGAAGTAAGAATGTGAGATAGGATTACAAAGAATCTCAGATAAGGATGTGCAATTAACTGAAAATCCACCGGAACTCCACTAAGACACACAGTTCTGAGTGAAGGACCACATAGCTTGCAGCATGACAATGCCTCTGTCTTATACCAATTTAATTTAGCATTATTGCATGAGAAAATAATATGTTGATATTTTTTGTCCAATGCCTTTTCATCTCCAACTACAACTTTTTTTTTAACCAGTGCCACTTGCAATCCATGGTTTATATATTTTTTCTGATAAAACTGATACTGAATTTAAAACCTATTAGCTATAAATTCTCATGCTGTCATTAATTGTGTTGTCTAATTGAAGAACCAAATATTGGAGGAATCAAGAATGGCACTATAGTTCTAATCACTTCTGTAATTCTTTTAAACTCAGTGCAAACTAAATGATTGCTCACAGAAAATGTTAGTACAGAGAAAATACAGCGTGGGCAAATGTTATGCTGCCTTCCCTGAAGTATTCAGGTGACCTTATTATCTACCAACATGAAAAACTGATGTTGGGAAAAGAAGGTCATTCAGACATCAAGGAAAAATCAGTCCTGGTCCTTTGCCATAGAGACTTCCGAGTATATATTAGCTACTCTGGAGAGGAATCCCACAACTGATTTGCTGCGTGTGATATGTAGATAAAATCCTAGTAGATTTTCCTTCCTGGGGATATAAATAATTAGGTAGTTACACAGCAAGGTGATAATCAAAGCCATTTTTGCGAAGCACAGGCCATAAATGGGATTTGTCAACAAAACCTATTCAGTTATTAATAGGGAATTTCACATATACATATACTTGTTGGAATATTCTGTAGAGTTGCAGATAGAAAATGAAGCTGTTTATTGATCAGAACTGACTTTTTCCCTGGAGTGCGTGCCCTAACTGTAAAGTACAAGTGCTGACTGCCACACTCTGCTGATTGCAGATTTTTTTGACAGCCAAGACCTGACTCTTCCCTAATCCGTGTAGCTGCATTGTAGGAATTACAAAGCTTATGTGACAGGCCTGTTCTGTATTCCAAGAACTGCAACACACCTGTCATCAGATAGAAGCAAGAATGCCCAAGTCATCACTTTACTTGGGAAGCAGAACAGATGATTGAAATTATTTCTCACTACTAACTAATTCCCCTTTTAGCAGAGATAAGCTGCTTTGTTCAGCTGTAAATGAAACATTAGGGTATTAGCCGTCAAGGCAGAAGTATTGGAGGAGCTAAGATTTTATCAGCAGCAGTAACATTCCGGGCAATAAATTGTTTTGTTGGGCAGAATACTATTCTCCAGAGGTAGAGAGAAACAAAGCTCATTAAGGTAAATGCTTAAAGCACCGCAAAAAAGCAAAGACAAAGGCTTATTACCTTTGTTTTGGGGATAGATAAAACATTTGCACTTTTTCATCTCTGTGTAGCAGGGAAGAATTATGTGGTACTGTTATTAAAAAGATGCATTTGTAGGCTTGTAGAATGCTTTCTGAATATATCCAAGGGACAAATACATTCCTGAAATATCAACAGAGAGCTGTAGTAAGTGATGGCTTTTTGGAAATTGTTTTGTTTCCCTCTGGGTAAAATTAGGTATCTGCACATTGTCCTGTACTTAGCATTCATCAGATTAATAGACTTGCATTATTAAATGAATGTTTGAAATGGAGAAGCAGAAATGTTGGAGTTGTACTAAATATTTTTACCAGTATATGTACCTAAATTAAATTCATAAGTGTTTATGGCGTGAAGCATTAGGATGATGGGAGGAGAGGAACTGTTGATGGTAGGGGCTGCAGCTAAGAAAAATACTTGGAACGTTAGGAAGGAATTGCAGCTCTGTAAAATAAGGATGGACATAAACTTTCTATCAGAAACAGTTAAATAGGATGCAAGTGAACTAGGTCGAAGGAATCTCTCTTTGTGAGCTAAAAAGCCTACAAGAAGCCAGAGGCAGATATTGTTGTCCATCATTACTTGTTTGAAGTAGAACTTTAGAAAACTGTGAAATAGAAGTTTCGTACGTAACACAAAGAACAAAGATGTACAGCTGAAAAATTGCACGGAAGATTCTGTTAATAGCTGACACAAATGTCTTCGGAATTTTCCCTGTGCAACATCTAGGATTTGGAACCACTGAAGAGAGCTTTACAGTCCATCCTGTTACCTACAAAGGAGTCAAGAGAAGATGATTTAGGAAGAATCAAGTAAAAATTTGAAGACAGCCGACCAAAGCATGGGTTATTTATTAATGACTTTCTGTAGACAGGAAATCCTACACACATAAAAACCAAAATTCTGAATTCTGCTAGTTGGTTTTATGTATTATCGAAATATATTTTCTATTAATATATCTATATATTAATATTATTTATATTAATATTGTCTATTGTATATAGACATAGTGTTTAAATACGGCTGTCACGGGGTCATTGTCCAGTGATAAATCTTCAGAATCAGTTTTCCGTCTCTGTGAAACAGAAATTATCCTACTGGCCCACCAGTACAATCTGCTTGATTTTGGGGGGATAAGTATGATAATGGTCAGCTTTGTTTTTGGCTGAGACCGAAATGATTGAAGTTTGGTTTTTTTTCATTTGGGGTAATTTTGCTCATCTGACAAAGTGTTAAGGTTTGGCGAGGGAGGATTTAGTGATGCTTAGTCTACTATCTTATATTGTTAAAAAGAACATTAATACTTTATACAAGTGCTTTATATGCACCCCCCAACTGTAGAAGATGATAAACTTGAGTTTAAAATTCAGATTTAACCTGAAGAGCTTCCATTTTAAGAACATGACTCTCCTGTATGCTGGCATGTCCCTTGTTCAGTCCGGTTGCTCCGCAGTGACCTGGAGCAGCAGGAACCTTCAGGTTGTTGTTTTACTCCAAGTACTGCATCAAATGCAGCCCAGCCTGCCTGGGCTGTAGCCCTTACTGCAGGGCTGCTTCCTAATCTGAGAATGCTGCCAAGGCAGGACTCTTGTACACTTGCTGAATTTGAATGGGAACACGAGAAGTTCCAAAGGTAAACTAGAGGACCAAAATATCAGGGCTTCTTGCTTCTAGTAAAAGCTTTACTCTGCTTTCTTTATCTTTGGGGAAATCTGTTTTCTTAGATGTCACAGGAGACGAATGCCAGGTTTTACACAAAAAAGCTTTATTTAAGGTGTTGTATCCTTCAGAACAACCAATCAATCTGCAGTAATTTAAGTAATCTTTTACTTAAAAAGTAAATCTTTAAGTAATCTTGCAAATGTTGATTTCACCCTATACTTTTTTCCTTTTAACTTGCAAAATAGGATTAATAGAGAAAATGTACTGTGTAAGTGTAGTAGATCATTGTTGGTTTTATTAAAGTAAGATTGGAATATTTTGCATTATGGACTCATCCCCAGGGTACTCTCTCACAGTTATACACAAGCTAAAAACCCCCAAATTTTCAACTACCATGATCAGCAAATGAATAAGATCTGGACTTTGATCTTCTAAAGTGCATGGATTGGCTTTGAGGTGCTACAGATCATAACCCCCACTGTGAATTTATCCGAGCCGAGCTGTGGTAAACATCCCAAGTGTTAATGGGAGAGCACCTTGAAGGATCCTTGGGGATCAAATCCACTTATTTGCATTAGTTGAGCAAGTTGATATTTTTGTATTTTATAACTCATTTTTCCTAAGCAGCTGGTTTTCAGAGTTCTGTACCAGTGTTGAAAAGGCTGTTGGGCAGATGAGTTCATAGAGCTCTGGTGAAGAGGCCAATCATGAGCTAATTACTTGAAGTACCTTAAGTAATTTCGGTATGGAGGATACGGTTACATTTTGTTGTTTTATATTAACAAAAAGATCACCCTAGACAATAACCATAGTCCTGAGCCCAACAGATAAGGTGGAAAGGTCTACACTAATTTTTAACTGGTATTCCAAAGTAATTTTAATCATGCTTTCGTCTTGTTTCAAAGCATAAATTTGGTTTTAAATAGACACTTTGGAATAATGATGGACAATTACTGAAATATTGAGAGACCTGGAATAATTAGTGTATTTACAAGTGGCATGTTTTTATCTGATGTCTAGTTAAGCTTTGGGTGTGTTACTGCCATGAATCATCAGGAAAAAGAAAATTTAAAAATCACCCCCAATAATCATTATAATCATCATCAGTTGAAATATTTCTTTGTTCTTGTCTACTTTAGGAGCTCATGGAGCAGCTTGAAAGTGGATAGAGCTCTGAAAAAATACCAAAGTTAGTGTTTGTTGTTAAAGTGGAAGGGAAAAGTTTTCTGCACTGCATCAGGAATGTCAGGCTAACAGGGTACAAGGTGCTGATCTGAGGGAAACCTCACCAGGCTCACTTTGTACTGGCAGGTCTCACCCAAATCCAGCCTTCTCTTCCTGTGTCACTTGGACTTTATGCAAGATCAGGGATTTCTGTCTTCTCTCAGCTTTCTTAAAGCCGGCACAAACCCCTCTGATCCATGTGTTTATTGGATAGAACAATGACTATGGCTAATTTGCAAAGATTTGTACTGCAGGTAATCCAACCACCTAGTTCAGCTCGAGTGCGTGTGGGGTTAAAGAAAAATGTGTCTTTTGGACCTTTGTGAAATGAGAATCAGAAATGTAAGAAGCCAAACGTATCTCATGTACAGATCTACGCTAGGCACCTAGCAGTGTCTTTAATTTGCAATTTCTGTAGCTGTGCTGGTTTTTGACGTTGGTCAGAATCAATTAAAACTAACGTGAGTGCAGTGCAGAGTTTTGGCGCTTGACCGTGCTGGAAAGGGTTGTGGTGCAGGACTAGAATTTTCTGTTTAGGACATCAGTGCAGTGGTCTCTTGTTTCAGCAGCAAGAAACGGAGAGGAAAAAGTTAGGAAAATTATACACTCGTCAGAAAACTCCTGGAAGTGGCAGAGACTTCATGGTCTCTACAACAGTCAGTGAGCAGTTTATGCTGCGCTTTGTAAAACTGCCTACTGCAGTACTTACTGGTGAGGTGTTCAGTGTTTTATACTCACTCACCCCTAGGTTTTCATCTGTATAAAGTCACTTTTTCATGTCAACCCTTTGCCTTATCTGCCTGGGTTTGTATCTCACGGCAGCAGTGATTCCTGAAGAAAGCAGGAATGGTGCTTAGCTGAGAAATCCTGCTTTGGCTGCTGCTGGGCCCAGGAATTGCACGTTGTTCCTGGATCCTGCAGGTTTGATACACTGCAGTGTAACCCACTGGCTGACTTTCCATGCCTTGAAAGGATTTTTTCACGCCCTCTCTAGTCCTCTGTGTTCTTTATTCGTTTGGATTCTTTGCATGATTTTCATTTTAATGAAAAACTCATCATTTTTCCTGTATCAGAGTTTTTTTTCATTTGTGCTGTGGTTTAGAGTCCTCACTTGGCTAGCCAGGAGAGAGAATAAGGGAGGGGTAGCACTGAAAAAAACTGTGATGTTATTCTGTTCGTGTGGCTTCTGGATAAATCCCTGAATTACTGTATTGAAGTTACTTGAAATTTTACAGTCTTTGCTGACAGGAAAACTAGGAGAATCTATCAGCGGTGCACAGTGGATGGGCCACATTCCTCAAATAATCCAGTCAATTAAAAATTGATTTTTGTTCTAGGCAGCATGGTGGTAATGTAGTGGGGAGACAGTGTATGCATTACCAACAGAGCTCACATCAGTTAAGTGATATTTAGGTGATCTTCTGTCATGGGAGAAAGTAGTGCAGTTGATGATCTTTGCTACTGAAGAAGCTAAATTGAAGTGTCAGATACCAGAATTGCATTTTATTTCTAATATGTTGGCCTGCCAGCCCGGGAGAAGCTATGTGTAGTCTGCGAATAAAAAGGGACAAAAGTGCTAAATCTAGCAGAAACTGAATGGTTTGGGGAAGATACTATAACATGGCTTTTAAAGCCTCCAAGTAAATGCATTTAAAGGAATTGAATCTTGTACTTCAGTTGCTAGACCTTTTGTCTACTACCTTTCTCCCTTTCCCTGGCAGCAGATCTAAAGTAAATGAAGGATATGCATGAATTAAATAGCAACAGTCTTGTTAATTAAAAATAAAAAAACCAAACAAAAAACAACGCCCGTAAAGTAGTTGAAGTGAGAACAAAAAAAAAAAAGCCCAGACCTATTAACTGAAAAATGCGTTTTCCTCAGATTTGTACAGTCCTGAGCTGCAGAATTTAGAGCAGTATCTTTCTAATATCAGAAGTGTGGAGATGTGCAGTCATGATGCAGATTGGGCTCTATCCTCAGCACACATTGTGGGTCTGCAGCAGGAGACACACACCATTCCAGATCACAAAGCCCAAGGCAGTCTGGTCTTGCCTTGAGTCATTAAAGCATCTATTGCTAAGGACAGCTTTGCAAATTTTCCAACAGAACAGAAAACATGCAGAAAGTTACTTCAGGTTCGGAGTAACCACAGGATGCTGAAGTCACATCTGCCCTTGGTTATAAAACATCACAACCTGACATTACAACCTAAGGCGTAATGTAGATTTTTTTTTCCCATGATACAGGCCTTTCCCTTCCTTTTCTTTCAAAAGCAGCTGTAGGATATCCTGGTGCATCTGTGCTTCACCTAAAAGGTGGCTGCATTTCTGGGGCAGGTTAAGTGACCCCTATGCTCTTCTGCAGACCTCTTGAAGTTCAGTTTGTTAATTGCCGCCAAGTGCTTTACAGTGCTCAGGTGAAAGGCGTTGGAGAAATTGTAAGCAGTCTTGTTTACAGTTTGGATCCTAATTTTTAAATGGACAGTGTGACTTCTATGCTTAGCTGCATAAACTAAACTGTGTCACAGTGATATTTTAGTAATAACTGACATACACCTCATCTTGGCTTAGCTTTCAGCCTGTAGTTCTTACCTGTGTTTGTAAAATCAGTGTATCAGAGCCAGGGCGGAATGGTGGGCAGTGATCTGCGAGGTATTTCACATCTGTGAAGTAATCCCACGCTCTGTTTCTGAACATCGCTTGACAAAAGTGTTTGACATCTCAAAGGCAGTTTGCAAAGGAGATAGTGCATTTCCAAACGTAGGAATCCAAAATTGTATCCAGTGGAAGAGATTGGTACCAAAATAAAAGTTGGCTATCAGTACAATTACTTCTTAGTGTCATATTTCTTTTTAACCTAATTTCAATAAGTTGAAAGTCATCCATAAAAGATAGTCTCACCTGTGTCAGTAGATTTCTTCATTAATTTATTACTAGGCTGTATAAGGAGAAAATAAATCACAAATGCTCTTTAAATGTTATTATTGGGGTAAAATGCTGCTGCGTTTTAGTGCTTTGATAGGGGAACAAAGATAAAGAAAAACAAGAAATGTGTTTCTGGGCCTTGGAACTCTTCAGCATGATTTGAATACAAGTGGCTGACTGTGATAAGTATGTTGGGCTCCCTTCTGTTAATTACAGAATTTCTAATGAGACTAATTGGACAGCCCCTGTGTCATATTATGCTGAATACTTCCTATGCTATCACTTGGAGGAAAAGCCTCCTCCCCACACCTGAATCGCTTTTGATAGGTTATAATTTCAGAAGGTCTGTGCCACAAGCAGTTACTTGTTCTCTGTTCAGCTGCAATGACTTCTGTCTGTTAATGACCAAAGGGACAAAATTTTCCCAGACACTGACAGAGACAGTGCACGATGGGGTCACACACTTTCTCTAAAATGTCTTTTGAAATCATGTGCCTTATTTCATTGTATCTTTATGTGTAGAGATGTCAGTTTTCTCAGTTTGTTGCTGTGAGTGACAGTTAACTTACTGTAAACATTAAACCTTCTATTTTCTCTGGGTTACATTAAGTAGATGGCATTTTAAAATTTTTTTTGCTGTTCTTTTTTCCTTATAATAGTGCAAAACAAGCTGACTACTAATCTCAAGATCAAAGCTAGGTATTGTAGTTATCGTGATGTGGAATTTGAAATTATAAAAATACCCGCTGATGTTTTTTGAAACCCAAGAAACTGTTTCCTCTTCACTTGAAGTTTGCATTTTGTGAACAGTTTCAGTAACTTATTCAGAAGTATTTAGACAAAAGGTCCAAGAGTTGCCGTAACTTTTCTTTTACAATATTATTGTAGTTTTATCCAAATTCCACCAGGTGCTGCCAAAGAACATACAGCCAAGGCAAAGTTTACAGCTGAAGTGGAAGTTGCTCAGAAGAAGTGTGTACCTTTTTATGAAGACAGTCATTAAAACCCTTTTCTGAAGCAAGAGCACCTTCCCTACAGATTTAAGAGCATTCCTCTTTTCTTTGTAACTAGACACCAGGAATCAAACAATTTGCTACAGAGTTGCATCATTTATGTGGGTGTCACATTCTTGAAGTTCATTTTTTTTTATGAAAGGAAGATATTCACTCCCAGGCTATAGGTGAATAATATGCTGGTTTAACCATTAGTTACAGACTTCTGTAAATATTCCACCATGTTGCTGTCTAAATTTTGGGTGATGGGGCGTCTTTTTAGTGAGATGTTCAAATGACTAACAGGTAGTGTATTTGGTGGGTGTGGGATTTTTTCATTCCAATAAGGAAAGTTGCCACAGACACTTTATTCCTATGACCTGTGGTAAAGACGTTCCTTTCCTGTGTTTGCTTTTAGTCTTGCTGAGTCAGGAGATCTTTTTGCAGATCACAAATCAGTTCTGTTTCAGGGTTTGTCTCATCCTGGGAAGAAAACGTGCTTCCAAAAGCCAAGGTTTGCTTGAGGTAATAAGAGCCCCAAACTTGTGGCTGATCACAACAGGGCAGTGCAGGATGCTCAGGCAAGCAGCGCTCGGTAGCAGCAGGAATCAATTCCGAGCCTTGGCGCAGAGCAGTTCCTCTCCTGCCTCCCTGGTGAGTCCAGCCATTGTGCTTGTGGCATAAAAAGCAATGTGCATTTTAATTGCTGTTCTTGTTTTTGAACTGTTGCTCAACTATTACTATGGTTTAAGTCAAAAAGGCTGGATCATGGACAGCACTGGTTGCCAGAAAAGGTGTAACCAGGGACTGCTCGTGTTGGTGACGCAAAAAAATCTGTGTCAGGTACTGCACTGAGCCAGGAATTTTGAGGGAATCACCTCGTAGCAGGTAATCAGGAATCTCTAGAATGGCAGCTTTACATTCTATAAATGCTGTGATTTTTTTTTTTTGTTTTATTTGTACTTTAATTAAAGCTTTCACTTTATTGGTGTGCACAAATGTTTTCTATCTGAATGTTTATTGAATGTTCAATAGCAACAAGGAAACCAGGATTCTTTGGGGTAGTCTGGCATAATCAGTGTGGGCTGCAAAGATAAAGTTGGGTGAGGGAGAAGGAAGGAAAAACCTGAAAGGCTGCAGTGACATGAAGCAGAAACATGTTCAGAAATGTGACTGTAGCTAAGACTGCACAAAGAAACTCGTTGCTTGTAAGAAATCCAGGGCAGTGACTTTACCTGGTGGTATTTAATTAATTATTTATTGAGCATTATGTCTGCCTTCCCTTGGGATACGATCTCCCTCCTTCCACCCAGAAGTGTCAACTAATTATTTGAATGTAGAATATTTTAATTACTTTGGATCTCAGTAGATGTTAGTATGTAAGTAATTTGCTCCCTTTCATAACTATATGAGTACAGTAGATAACTCAATATTACTGTAGCTTTCCTGGGATCCCATTTTATTGCCATCCCAATGCACTTGACGAAGAGGGTGGAAAAGGAAGAAGAGGAAATCTAAATTATCCTACAGAGGTGAGATTGGATCGGCATTTAAGCTGGTAGGCGTCATACAGATGCTGTGATCAGGTACTGAGAGCCAAAATACTCACAGCCCTCGTGCCACTCTGAGCAAAGGCACTGAAGACTGAGCAGTTCTCTGATGTGGTCTTATCAGTTGGAGTATAATGTAAATCCTGTTACAGCAGCTTTGTCCGATCTGCCTGTAGCTTTGTTCTGAACCTTTCAGTAACAGTTCACTGAAGCAGAGAGAACCCTGTGAATTGATATTATAAACCTGCATGGTTGCTTTATTCATTGTTGAAGCAACAGAATATAACAGAAGTATTTATTTTAGTGGATTGAGGAGACTTTTTTTTTTTCCTATCAACATGAGCGGAGGAAAAATGTTCTAAATGCAAAAGAGGAAAAGCTAATGCTATAATCATATCCATACCCACTCGGAGCACAATCCCATTGGAAGATAATGCAGAACACCATATGTTTAAATTATTTTACACATTCAAAGAGATTTTTAAAATCCCAAAGTGTTGTTATTTCCTGCTGATGTAGAAAAAAATATCAGGTGACGCTATTATAATCAGGAAATAATAGTCCTGTGAAAGAAAAGCTTCTCATAAAGCACTTAGTCTTTCCAGACAACTGTATTTTTCTAAGCACCACCTACCTGCTCTCTTTGGGACTGAGATGAGCCTTGGCAATTCAAGATTGCATTGTATTCACTTTCTTGCTGGTGGGCATCTCTTACTGAAGTTCAAGAGCGTGAAATTTCTCTTTAGTCTCACTGCTTTGATATGGTATTTGCCTAATAATCAAACAAATTAAAGTGTGGAAAAAATTGATAAAACTGCAATATCTTAAAATGAAGAGGCTGAAACAGTAAATTGAGTTCCTTGTAATAATGCTGCAGTGCCATGTTGACCCTTATTCTTGAAAATCAGTTTTTATGTTGTGCATCAGTAAGATGTGCGCTATTTGAACTTTTCAACTGTCATATAATCTAAAAATTCAGGCGTTATACTTGAAGATCTTCTGCAGAGTTTTAATTAACATTTGTGAATTAGGCAGATATGGAAGCCCAACTCTACTGGTAGATGTTTGTATAGGCTATCAATGACTTTCTGCTACTTAAGACACATTTTCTCTTGAGAGTGGAAGGCTTACAAAGTGAGTTCCATTACAGCTAAAGAGTTATTAAAACGGAAAGCACTCTAAGATGAGAGCTAAGTTAGAAATATTTTTGTATACTGCTCTTAAAATTTCCCTGCTTCTTTAGTTGTAGTGTAAGGAGTTTCACATTGAAGCAGAAATCAGAATAAGTTTGGTTATAGAGCAAAGTCTGAGAAATTTTATTATATGATGTAATGGGTGCAGGGTGTTTTGTTCTTTCTTTTTTAATTTTCCCATCAAGGTAGAATAGTAAGAAAGGACATTTTCTTTTTATTAGTTTCACATGTTTCAGCAATTTTAGAGTAGCAGGAATGCTCCTGATTTTCCATATGTATCTGGTTTTCTCTTTACATAGCAAATAGTTGTCAGACCTTTCATGGGATGAGTGGTGGTGTTCGTCCTTGGTAGGGGGCTTGGAGGTTTCAGGGAGTGTTGAATCAGTTGGCAGTGCAGTTTTAAAGTGGGTAATGTACAGTCAAGCGTGAACCTTGGATGGGCATTATTTGCTCTATTCTCACTTCAGATTCCAGCTACATAAGTCTGACAGCTGGAAATGCAGTAATATGTAAAGAGGAATAAATTGAGTTAATTTTGCAGATTGCTGCTTTCTTTCTGTATCCCCACACCACTCATCAATCCAGGTGTTTTGTCCATTGACCATGAGATGCTTGCATCTCTAGGTTATGAAAACATACCTGTTTGTATTAGCAAGATGAATGTTTAACTGATTTAGTAGCCTTGTCTTCTCTCTGTGATCACTGTAAATATTTGCATTGATTAGAAGGAGAAACAAGGCCTTTTTGTAAGGCCAGAAAATTGTACTGCCTCAAGGTGCTGTGCTTTTTTTCCCCCGTTTTACATTGTTTTTATTATTATACTTTTTTTCTTCCAAAATAAACTTAAACATTTCTGAAAAGTGTGTGAAAAAATAGGGTGTATTAGCATTGTTAAGTTTTCGCATTTATATATCTCTGTGTTCTAAACTTTGTGGAATCCCTTGCAGATCTGTTTTTTTTATTACATTTTCAGTCTGAAACAATTCCTCCCATTTTGTACTCTATAGGACTGTAAAATTTGTCTGATGATGAGCTGCATCCAACATTTTGTTAACTGAAATGGGAAGTGACAGACTGACTAAAAGAAAACGTCCATGTCAAAGAAATAGATGTTACTTCCTTCTCACAGATTACTGAATGCCTGGACACTGAAGACTCTGAGATTGCAGATGCACTAAGGTCTCATATCGATCTGTGTTAGCCTAATTTGATCAGAAGAGTGACTTCTGTATTGTGTTATTTTCTCCTATAGTATTTGATTGAGATGGTCAAACACTGAGAATATTGCACAGGAAAAGGAGGGATAGGAAAGGAGAGACATTCAAAAAAATAATACAGATTTGTTAGATAAATTCCATTTGCATTGATTTTCACTAGGGATATATATGTTTTGATGGCAGCTGTCTTCAAAATAATGGCATAATAGATAATACTCTGCTACATAATTTTGTATTTCTATTACTTCTTTTCACTGATATTTGTAGAATAATTTAATCATCGAAGTTGGTCAGTATCTGCACACTCAGCAGAGATGTTTTTCTTTGTTGTATTGTCAGTGGTTTTTTTGGCAGAATCCAAGAAAACCATCGTTGTTATGCAAGAATACGAAGTTGGAAAATGTTTGAAGAATTCCAGGATGGGCATGAGAAAGTATCAGTTATTTCCTAGTCTTGCAGAAGTAGGTCTGGAGAACAGGGAGTGCTCCATCCTCAAGAGCATGGGCTGTGTGTGCTCTGTAGTTGGGGTTTAGCAGAAGGAGACTTGCCATATCCGAGGCGTGGTGCTGGTTTGAGGAGCCCCTGCCCTGGATGGTTTGCTTCCATGCTCCAGGAAAGGATGAAGGCAGGGGATGATAAAGCACTGTCAGATTGTCACAATTTCAGAGGTTGCCTCATTGTATTTGTTGTGCCAAAATTGGGAGCCTGGAGAAAGCAGCATGGGGTGGTAGCTCAGAGGCTCTTGCATGGGAGAAGGGGTGGCAGGGTGCTTCTGTCTGACTGATCTGCTCTTCTCCAGGTCCTTCACCATCCTCCTGGAGACAAGGAGCTGATCAGCTCACTGGAATCCCACTCTCCCAGTTCTCCCAGGTTTTCCTGAGGAGGTGTGCCCTGCTCTTCCTTTCCATAGTCCTAGCAGGGAGCCTAACTTTTATATAGAGGCACTCCTCTAGGGACATGCAGCTTGCTTGAAAAAAAGTCCAGTGGGATTTTCCTTGCCAATCCTGCGTAAAGGGAACGCATGATCTGAAAATTATGTTGTCTAAAAGTTTAATATTAAGACATGAGAAGCCATTAGCTTGCTGTCATTCCCTGGCAAAGATCCTAATTTTGGTACCAAACTTAGTATTTGACGTCTTCTGTCCAGTCAAATAAAAATAGCAGCAAAAGCATCCATTTTGTGTAAACTGAAAAAAGACTGGTTGTACAGTAACGTGCTAGAAGCCTTAGTGAGACAGGGTAGTTAAAGCATTGTGTCATCACATCATTGCCCAGCAGTTATTAGTTTTATTTTTGCTTGCAGTTATGGCTCAGGACAGGGAAAATGTGGTATTATTGCTTTCTCTTTCTCCTTTTTTTGATCAGGACATTGCATGCTTTGTCAAGAGTGCATTTGTTAGTCTCAGTGTCATATTTATATTAAAGACATAACAGAATCCTACTGCACTGTCAATTGCTTTTCATTACCCATGTCTTTGCTTGCAAAGGTCATCACCTTGCATGTGAATCAAATCTGGAAAAGAGTATTTTCTTTAGAGGCGGAATTGTAGTCTGAATTTCAAGGCAGTGCGGTGTGAGAAAGTTCATGTAACATCTTCCTGAGCTTCCTTTTACAGATAAAGTTAATTCAGCACCTTTGTGTGGGCAGATTGCATTCTCCCCTGTCAGAGTTGTAGTTGCTTTTGTTTTGTTTCACATTTGAATAATACATTTGATTACCATGGCAAATGTTGCAGTGTATGCATGCCTGACTGTAGTGCCTAATTAACTGATGATAACAAGGCAGGATTGCCCTCTTCTCTTTCATAAGCAATCATATACATGACAGTTCTTTTATCTTTCTTCAAAATTGACTTGCTCTCCTGACCCTTAAGCAGCTCCTGTTTTGTGTGTTTACCTCTGATGTCTTTGCAAGACTGTTAATTTTCTGTGGCATATCCTATCTAGTTGTAATTAACACATCGAACAGCGAAGAAATGGTTCTGCCTGCAGATGCCTAATGGAGGAATGCTTTCTTCCTGTAATTATACAGCTTCATTTTACTGATTTGCATTGACCTACAAGGATTTTGGGTACAGTTTTGGTTGTTTGGTTTTTTTGAGAACAGCTACATTTGTATAGTCCTATTTAGGTAGAGAAAACAAACTGAAGTATCAGTTTGTGTAAAGAAAATCGTTTACCTGCACATCTAGAGTAAACTTTGGGGCAGTCACTGCTAAGTTTGGTGAAGGTCTGAATTTAGCAAAGTTAAATTGGAGATAAACAGTGCTGTCATCTTGCATGTATTTAATCCTGAAGTTGAAGGCCTGTTCTTATAATTAGAAACTTCGAGAAGCACTTGACCTATTTTAAGGAAGCATTGAAGTCACATGTATATAAAGCAAATATTTTCCACCATTGTATCTTCAACTGCACTTAGATTTCAAGTAGATGAGACCAGGATTTCTATTTACTGTTTTATCGCTAGACTGAGAATAAAGCCATGATGAATCCAAGTTCAAAGAGAGGAAGGTAGAAGAGGAAAGGTTGGTAGTTACAGCAATAAAAACAGGGGCAAAAAGAACAGCTTTTCTGAAGGACTCAGGCTGGAATAATAATGATAGAATTGTCTAAATCGATATATCTCTTGTCAGCCTCACGTCTGATGTTTGAATCAGTCAGGCCTTTTCTGCAAGAGCTTTCCTCAGGAATATTGAATTATTTATTATTTGTATCTTTTTTCCTTCCCTTTCTGATGATTTTTTTTTCTTTTTTTTCTTTTTTTCCTAACTTAGTAAAATTTGTTTTTATGCTGCCAGGTTCAATGTTGTCTGCTGTTTGATAAATAGCAGTAATTGGGTGTATAGCAGAAGTCATGTAAAAATGTATGACTTCAATTACATCTGGAACAATTTTTTCTTTATATTGATCTTTTTTTTTCTGTATAAGATCTGCTCTTCATAGCCTCCAGTGCTGAGTTTTTAAAGAATTACTCTATGTCCATATGTTGGCATGCACTTTTGAACCCATGCATCTTTTTTTTTTTTTTTTTAATGGAATGCGGTCTCGAATCAGTTCTGCCTGAGCAGTAAGTGAAAAATTAGAGTCATTCAAATAGTGAAATATTCATATTGTATTCTAGTCAGATGAAGGATTGCATTACTTTAAAATTACAATGCCTACTTACAGTCGCTGTTTCTCTTGTCTGTGATAATGAAATGAGGGTTCTGGCCAATTAATGAAAACATCATTTATTAGAATTATAATCCAGATATAATTAAAATATGTGTTTTGAAAGTCACTTCCATGTGGTAAAG
>VZRQ01004340.1:820745-851267 GCA_013397975.1 Machaerirhynchus nigripectus
CGGCGGTGCGGGGGAGCCGGCGGAGCGCGGCGCTGCCGCCGGGCGCGGGTCCCGGCCCCACGTGCGGGGCGCTCCGGGGACACCGCGGGGCTCCCGCTCGCGATTCGCTGACCAGGTCATGTGTCCAGTCCGTATAAAGGGGATGGGGGATGGAGCAGCTCCATTTTGAGCTCTGATGTCTGGGTTTGACGAGTTTTACGAAGTTGCTGTGTTATAATACTGTGCCATGTGTTTCGTTCTTTCGAATTGAAGTAGCAGCATGAAGACATTTGCTTTCGTTAATTCACAGTATAATACAGTGAAATACCAAGAATTTCTTATAGAAACACATTACAAAATATACTAAACTTCGTAATTAAAATGTTGGTAAACTAGCACCAAATACTTTTATAAATATGTATGTGTACACACAGCTGGTAGTTCTGTTTGGGAAAGGAGCAGACGAGACAATGCATCAAGAAAACACTCTGCTTGTGGTTTTTACTGAAGGTAGGATGGGGTGCTATACTTTTTAACCTATTCAATACTTCTCAAATGATAAGAAAAGAAGAAGAATATAGCTATATAGCTATTTTGAATTTATGTAGCATGCATTGCAACTGGTTTCAATTTAAACTTGTGTTTAAAAAAGAGTGTATTCATAGTTTCTCTCGTGATTTAAAAACACTGATATAAGAAAGACAAAAGATTTCTTACCTAATACCATCATAGACAGCATACATACAGGCATTAAGCACATTCTGTGATAGAATAATATCTCCAGTTGGAAGGGAACCATAAGAATGAATGAGTCCAAATCCCATATAGATATTATAAATCCAAATATGTCATGTCTTCTAGAATTTAGCTGAAAGGAATTATTTCATAAACTTAAGGTATTCTTTTTCTTGTTAGTCTTTACGAGTGTGTGCTGAAAGGGAGCTGGTATAACAGTCTCAGTATTCAGTCTATCTTGGTATTGTTTTAATAATATTGCTCCTAATTCTGCATAGTGCACATGTTGTCATTGTTAATTTTCAGTTACTCCTTATTGGGAATTCTTACCTTTCTGTGGAAGGGGCTGTTTTGTCCCTGGAAGGTAGTTTGTAATGTTATTATGCTGTTTCCAGTTCAAGTTCGAGATGCGTGGAAGACCTGGGGGCAGAGCTTTTTTGTTTGGCTTATTTATTTATTTTCAGTGCCTCTGAGATTACCAGGGCATTAGGAGAAGGAATTGTCATTGATTGATTGCTGAGCCCTAACTGTGTTTTATCTCTTTCCTCTGTATTAATGTTAGTGGTAGCAAGTGCTGATGTGCGTGAACACTTTGGCTTGCAGTGCAACAAAAGCACTGCAACTGCTGGGGCTTGTTCTTAGCAGAGAATCAATGATAATACATTTTATTTCTCAAGAACTGTTTTGATTTTACTATAACTGCTCCATTCTGCTGCTGAAACATATTTAAGCCTGAAAACAATAACTGTATTTGTGAGTCAGGTCTCATTCTGACATTTGTATGTGTTACATGTTTCCATCTACTCTCGGTGAGCAATAGCCTGATGTGCCTGGATCAAGAAATGACTTATTTTGAACGGTGTCTTATGTTGTACTTTTTTTGCAGCTTGGTTAAATATTCATTTATTTTGTACTTTTTGATACCAAGAGATTAGGTCATGTTAAACAATAGCGGGAAAAGTAATTTTTGATTGAGCAGTCGAGCCCATCACTTTGCAACTCAGACTACAAAGGCAGAATAAACTTTGTAATCTCTAAAATGGCAGCATTTGTTGGGCCTGTTGATTTTTAGATCCCTACAATTATAGATCTGTCAGGTGTTACAAAGCTAGTGCTTGTGGTTTTTATTGAATTTAATAATCTAATGAAGAGTTATGATACATAAAAAAAATGAAGTCAATATCAATAAGATTGTCTCCAAATTAAATAGCAGGTGTTTGCGTTTTTCATTTTATTTGAATTTTTTTTACTACAAGTAAAAATAGCTGGGAATAAAAAAAAAAAAATCGTCAGGGAATAATTCTGTACCAACTACTGGAAAATATGTTCTGGGTAGAATCTCCTCCCCTGTTCATAGGTGGAACAGTATTGCAATAGTACGGCATTTTCTTCTCATTGTTGCTGACAGATTTGTTCTAATGCTGCCTCCAAACCATACAAGCCTTAGCTTATCTCAGCTTGCAGTCACAATGTTGACACACATATATCATAATCTCAGTCATCTGAAGATGTACACTGTTGGTGAAGGCAAACTCTGTATTTTTTCAGCCATCATTTATTTTATTATCTATATCCTTAACTCTTCTATCTGTCGTAATCATATGTTTTGTGGTCAAAAGCGATTCCTTATCTCTGTAGGTCGGTACTTATGATGTGTCCACGCTTCTAAAGACTACTGTTAGTAATTCCTAAAGCTCTCAGAGAAGTGATTAGGGAGTCATGATTGCTCACAAATTGAGTCTTTTTTCTGCTTGACACTGATCCTGTGATAGTCTCCCCACTTAATCCTCACCAGCAATTTGCCTATAGTTGCAGCTAACAGGAGGTGATTAGAGGGGAGTTGCCCACTGCCTTTTTACTTCTGTTGTAGTGGCACGTCACACAGAGGCGACTGAATCAAAGCTGTTTTCCTATTAACTCAACACCTCCTAATGCATTAGAGCCACTTCTATCTAATAACAGTGTTCAGCTTCCAGCGCTATTTTAATGTGACTTGGGATTCCTTTTAAAACATCACAATGAGCATTTTTAAAATTAGAGAACAAAAAGCGTAAAGCAGAATAGCTAAAGATGAAAGCAAAACAGTGACACTAACAGGTCTCATCTTTTATCAACACTTGCATGTAACCCCGATTAAAGTTACAGACGATTGTCGCCCTGCATCAATAGACAAGCCGACTCCACTTTCCCTAAACAGTACTTTAATTGCAAGCCTGGTGACAGGTAACTGATGTCATACTTGTGAAGTGATAATGGCATGCATTTACAAGTGAGAACAGCACCAATGAAAGAGTGACAACGGAGAGTTAACTTTTCCAAGTAGTATTTACTTGAAGAATAAGAAGAATATGAAAGGCCCGAGTGAAAATTTCTAAATATTTACTACTTATTTTTTTGAACCACTTCTAAAATATATTAAGGATTAGATTGGGGTTGTTTGATTGGTATGATACAGAATCTTCACCCCGAAGTCTATATTCTCTGCTTTTATAAGTTTTGGTTTATTTAAAAAAGCACTGTTTTATACAGTACTACATTATTGACAGAGCTGTTAATTATTTTAAACTGTTCGAAAGAAACTATAGGATTTAAAAGGCATTCTGCAGCTGCTATCATTTAAACTTCCTTATCTCCTTTCTATTCTTGAGGTTTACTTTGATGATAATAAAGGTGTTTCAGGAATCCCTCAGTGAATATATTTTAACTAATATTTTACATGCTTTAAAGCAAATAATACGAACAAGTTATTTTAGCATGCATTTACAATTAGCAGTGGACTGCTAAAAGGTAGGAAAACACACACTGACTGTGTGTGGGCTCGGGCTCAGCCAGCTCATCCCACTGAGAGCCACAGACACCTCAAAGATGTCACCTGCCATGACTATTAACTATCTAATTTGATCCTGTAGGACACGAACAAACAAAACTGGACAAAGTTTTCTGCGTTCAGGCTGTTGAGAGATAATTTCCTATGCAGTACGCATCTATAGATAAATAAATGCATCTGTCTATCCTGAAACTGAAAATGTGTCTATTTCTGAATGCACCACAGGTCTGTCATGTATGGTGATATGTCTTGGAACACATTTTCTGCAAAAACAATAAACATTTCTTTGCTCCATGGGTTTGTTTTTTTGTTGGGTGTTGTATGTTTGTTTGTTTTTGGGGTTTTTTTAAAGAGAAATACATAGTATGGGAAAATCCTGGTGCCAGGGTTGTGTGCCTCTTTTCATTTGGCTGGCTACAGCAGACAGGGCAGGAACAAAGCCTGAACCAGGTCACTCCAGAATTCCTGCTCCTTGTTTTTCTTCTCACTTACTGCTGTTGTCCTGCTGGAGCTGTCAGCTACACAGGAAAAACTTTCCCATTATCAGGTGTGCTAGTCCAAAAATTCCCACCTTGTGTTAAATCCTTTGGAATGGGTTTGGATCCATGAGGGAGTCTAAGATGTAGCTGAATTCTGTCACAGAACCCATTTTGCAGGAAGCGTTTTGTTGAGGAACCCTGTTATTCTTTGGCCATTATATTTTGTCTTCCGTTGTACACTGTGTTTCTCATTTTTAATATGGCTGCAAAAATGTATCCCATAAATTTTTATAAGGGAGCCAGTTAATAACACCTATCATTTGTCTTTTGTTGGAAATGGAAGACATGAATAGACTGTTTTCTCTTGTATATTCATTTGTTGTTTTTCTTTATGTGGCAAATACTAAACATTAAACATATCACAAATTCTATTATATAGAAGCTGATGAGCTTTTGGTATTATAAAACCATAAGCAAAAAAAAAAAATTAAAGAAAGCCTGTCAGAACTCTTTCTGGGTCGGTTTTCATGCTTTTTGAAGGTACTGGATGCAGAACCATAGAAAATAAACGTCGTCTCTTTGCAAGACACGTCATTGAGAACTGGCAGGGCATCTGTCTTCCAGACCTGCAGAACTGCTGAATGTCCAGGTTTTTAAAGTCTATTTTGTTTATTTAAGTAGTTAATGCACCTTAGTTGTAGGGTGAAATACTGCCAATTCATTATTTTTAGGGACACTGAATAATAACCTTTGTTTCCTATTATTCTGTGCCATTTTTGTGGAAAATGGAGCCTCTCCCATTTTTCTGAAGTGCTGTTGAAATAGCTGAAATTTTAGATTCGCTCAGTTATGCAGGCAATAACTATTTTAGCTCATTAGCTGGTAGTTGTGATCAGGGAAAGCATTATTTTTTTGTATTTTTTAAACTTCAAGACAATAGATTTACCTAAGAGGTAGATTTCTATATCATATTAACAGACTTTGTAACTTTGGTCAACTTCTTTTCTTTCCATCTTTTCTTTTTTTAGGAGACTTGAAGTAATGGACAGTTGTAGCAGAGAAGTAGAACAGTGTTTAATTGGTGATTGCAGGCTAGAAATGTGCCAAGTCTGCACAGATATGGAAGGGTACAAAATTGCTGCCCTGAAGGAGCAGGACTGTTAATGATGGGTAAAGGTGAAAAAACTAGTGTGAGATGGATGAAATGTGAATGGATTCGGATTTCATTATATTAACAGCTTCCTGTAGTTTTCCCAAAGATTAATTATAAAATTGGACATTGCAGGATTTTGTTCTTTCAACCTCAAAGCTGTGCTTTGAGTCCTACAAATGCCCTACTCCATCTGATGCAGCACAGGTTTTCTCCTGGGGATGCTGTGGGTATCCCACATCCTGGTTGGGGCCGGAAGGGATTTTTAGCTCCAAGGAAATGCTCAGGACACGCTGTGAGGCTGTTGGGCTGAAAACTGCGTGCACAGCCTCCCCTGCCAGGGGCTCTGGAAGGAAAACCCAGGTGTGCCAAGCCGAAAGGGACAAGGACTGCAGGACTCTCCGAATGCATCTGCCCGGTGCCCACAGTGAATCGTGAGCCAAGTGCAGCTCTGCAGTCCCAGACCCTCCCGAGCTGTGGCACTGGCATGCAGGCCCTTCTCCTTCTCCAACAGGGAATCATCTGTTAGCACACTTGCTTTGCAGTGCAGTTCCTTGCTTCTCAATGACTGTTTAAATACCATTGGGATGTCCTGCTTTCATAGTCTGTGATTTTAGGATAAAAAAAGAGGAAACCGTTAAGGGGTCGGGGGAGGGCGAAAGTCTGCTTTGGCAATTTCCACAGCAAAAAGTTCAGTTTGGTCTCTAAGAGTAAAATTGAACTGTATTGTAGTGAAGCATGGTGTGTAATACAGACATGGAACATCAAACAGTGACCTTTGGTGTTACTGGTGTTCCTTTTTCCTTTGGAGGTCAGGCTTTAGTGTATCTGAGGAGACCTGGCTGGCAGGTAGTTCTAGAGTCTCATTTCTGAGAAAAGGCTTTTAAAAATTGCAGTGCAATGAGCAGTGCTGTTATTGAGGCCTTTAGTGTCCTTTAGTGAGGCCAGGCCTGTAATGCTCGTGCTACCACAGTTCTAGGGGTGGGGAGGCGGAGCAGGCTTCAATGACTGAGTAACTAAGGCTGGTATTTTGACTGCTCTTGTGGTACTTTTATTATAAACTCCTAGAGAACTTCCACTTCTTTTTGAGCATGTATTAAAAATTATAAACCCAAAGCATTTCTAGCGCTTTTGCTGTCTGCACCCTTCGGAGGACAATCAGTAAAAGGCTGATAGAATCTTCTTTAGTACCTCCCGTTACTCTCTTGGCTGCTCTTGCTGGAGAGTGGAAAAATGTGGCTCCATCCTCATCCAGGTCCTGTAGGAATTAGGATAACGCTGCAAGGAATAGGGAGGTCCTGCCCTTCCTTGTACCTGTGTGAGTGTTTGTGCAGCTGCCCACTGAACCAAATCAGGAAACTCATCTGGGTGCAGCCAGCCAGTGTTCTCTAGCTTAATTTAGCCTAAGTCCAATCCCCAGCCTCGTTCACCCCTGTTCCTCTGCAGATTTGAGGGGGTACCTGGGAGAGGGCCCTGCAGAGACCAGTGGGGACCAGGAGCAGCCGCAGGACTGGCACCACTTTGGGGAAGAGCCCCTCCTGCAAGCTCATCATCGAGGCATGGCAGTATTAGAGAAAGGAAAGAAGGAAAAGATGTAAAAAAAAAAAAGTGACTGGGTAGATCCAGGAATGCTTCTATGTTCCCTCTGACCATACAGAATATTTAAAAACGTGTCCTGTGCTCGTTTATTTATATTTAAATCAGGACAGCTCAGAACTGCATTTGGAACTTCACATGTCCTGTATAGGACATTGTAAGTCCTTTCTTAATCAAACAGCAAATATGATGTGTTTGGACAGTGGCTGATGCTATGGAAATGGAGCCTCAACCTTGAAGATTTCTTATCCAGCTGTTAGCATAAGGATTGTTTATAGGAGAATGAATTCTAGCTTTCTGTTTTAAATGTCTGAAGTTGTGTTTCTTTGTTGTGTTTTCTTTTTCCTCAAAAACATTCAAGTTTACTTTTTTTTTTTTTCCCATTTAAACAGGTTGGGATGCAGAATTTGGTACATTATTTAATTCTTTCTTTTTTCTCCTGAAATTATCTATGGTTAGCTTACAGAAGTTGGTATATATAAAAATAAAACAAAATCCTATATATGCAAGCGATATTGACAGTCTAAGGCAGAAGTTATTCTGCTGACTGATTTACTCTAAAATATTATTCAGGTTCATGAAAAACTTCTATAGAGTGTCAAGGGTAATTTTCTTATTTGAATTTTATGCTTTAGTTAAAAAACTATGTAGAATTTATGGGGTTTTTTTTGGTGGGAAATAGTTCTTTGATGTAAAATTCTTGAAACCCCACTGCCAATATTTTAGAGCATTTATTTTGTCCTTTGGTCAAAGATTCTTCCACAGGAGCACAGGCCAGCTAGTAAGTAGATGAGAGATAATATGCCTTTTGCAAGGATATTGTCTTAATCCTCTGCAGAGAGATGCTGAGGTAAGCTGTAAGATGGAATATCTGTGCTGTATCTGGAAGGTTTTTTCTTTTAAAATGTGTAACTGTTTATCAACTTCAGCCCTTCTGCTCCTTGCAAAGTCATTTCCATAAAAGCATCTGAATGCTTTTAGGACTTTTTCCACGTGTGTAAGACCCAGGGTTCACTAATAACAAACCTACAAACCTGTCCTGTCTGACAATCCAGTTTTACCTTTTCCCTAACAGGCAGACAGATGACATGTTGGCTCTTTAGTCTTGTAGAAAGAGGGGGAAAACATATATCTACTAAATTAAAAAGGCCCAAACACACTGTATTGTTGAGGGATTACCTTAGGGAGAACTGGTTTAAAAACCCAAAAAGTTTGTACAGTCAGTGTGGCTCTGCTAATAATTCTGTTCCCAGACACACCAAGACCTCAATTTCCTCACAACAACAGAAAGCACCAGATTGTACTGGGATATCCAAGTGGAAGATAATCACCTCTGAAATACTTATTGTTTTGTCTTTAATACCTTGGAAAAGTGACTTGGTTTCACTGATTCTAATATTATATATGCTTCTTTCTGTAGAGCAGTAAAAGGTTTTACTTTGCTCCCACTTGCATCAGTTTTGGTCCTTTCCTGAGGATCTTTTATGGTCATTATTTAGGTTGTGGTAACTTTTAGAAATTCAAGTGTGAAAGCTACAGGCAAAGATTATTCTGCCTCATCCTTTGAAGGTTAATTAAAGATGGCAGGACTTTGGGGATATAATTTGGGTAACTGTAAGACTGACAGAGTTTTTGCTTCTGTGATGGGTTTGATAGAAGTGCCTTGAATAGTCAGCCCCCTAGAAACGTGTTGGTCTAAACCAAAATCAATTTGGTTTGCCAACAGACCCAGCACAGTTTTTGCAGAACTGGTGTAACACATGCCCAATGGATGATATTCCAAGTAAAGGAGTAGTCACGTTTATAATTTCCTGTTCCTTGATGTTTCCACCCTAGACCTACAGGATTAACAATGTAATATGTTGTATAAGCATTAAAATGGACAATGCAGTGAGGATGTACTGTTCAGGAAAAAAAAATCCCTTTTATTGGATCTGTGCAGTGTGTTAGGAAGAGACTCTTGGCTGTCTGCCATCCCTGCTCTTCCTGCTACCTGGCTGACACTCAGTCTGGAAAAGAGAGACTCTCAGGGGGCTGTGGGGAGACACCCACAGGAGGTTGTGTGGCTCAGGAGTGAGTGTATCTGGAACACAAATAACTCACTGCATTACTGGGCTGGTACCACCACTCTGTCTGCTTGTTCTAAATCACACAAACCCAGGATGCACCGCAGAGACACGGTAATGGAACCCTCTGCTCCCGGCTGCTTCACTGCCTGCTTTTCATCAGGGTCTTCAACATTCCAAAGCTTTAGATAAAACCAAGAAGGGTTACTGCATGTACAGAATACTTGTTCATCTCGGGACATCTGCAAGCTGAGCAGAGTAGGAGGCTAGAAAGTTCTTTTTGAGGAATATCATGTAGTTTGGCTTTCTTTTCAGTTTCTTCGCCAATTTTACAAAACCTAGTTATGGATGAAAAAGATGAGGAACTCGCATATTAAGCCAAGAATTTATTATTAATGTAATTGAGATCTGAAGCCTTGTCAAAGAGTTATTAATAGTACAGTTTTAATTTTTACAAAAAGGATAACAAGCTATTATGGAACAAGTCTCCAGAATAATAAAGCAGTCAAAATTGATGCCTGAGTAATTGATGTCCTCCGTTCTAGCAAATGGGGACATAAAAATGCTTCTTGTTGACACCTCACAGGATTGTGTCAGCAAGTCTAGATTTTTCAGAGAAATGGAAGGAACTTGGAGACATTGTTGTCACAGCACTGTGCAAAACTGTGTGATAGTGCTACCTGTTATTTCATGGAGAGATCATGCTGTAAATGCCTTCTGGAACTCAGTTCTGCCTGGTGCTCTGTTTTATCCTACAGCACTTTAATTTGACCGCTCTCAGTATTGAATGTGATGTGTGCATAATTTTAAGCATGTATTTCTCCAATGTGGAAACTTCAGCGTTGCCTTTTCCTTCGGTTTTGACTCCTAGAGCATCTTTTCTATATCTAATAAAATCATATCAGCTTTTAGTCCTTTAATGCCCTTTTTGTTTCTCTCGTCGTATCGTGATATTGTTGTTGATTCTCTCTGCAGAGAGATAGGAAGTTTGCAATGTACAGAGTTGTCCGTTGCATGAAGTCACAGCAGAAATAACCTGTATTATCACATGCCTTATTTATATTTCATCATAACTGCTTTTTCTGCACTCAGCTTTGACAGTAAATGAAAAGGTCTTTCCTGTTCTCGGGAAGCATTAGTTAATAATGTATAGAATTTGGAATGGACTTATGCTACGTGTTCTGTGACTCCTATGCCTTGATTTCTGTTGGTCCTAGCATTTGGGTTGCAGTTAATTTCCATTAAACAGCCAGAAATGTCTTTGAGTTGATTCAAAGCAAAACTGCATTATCTCAGCTGTCTGTTCATTATGGGGAATGATAGGAAGGTTAGGAAATACTAAAGAGTAATAGGTGGCCATGGTGTCTGATTTGTCAAAGGAGATGTATAATTTACTTTGTGTATGAGTGTTTGAATTTTTCAAGTTCATGGGTTTGGAAAGCACCTCAACACAGACTATCCAGGAGTTTAATTATCTTATTCTGTTAGGTTAAATTACTAAACAGCTTCTTCAAAGATGCTGTTCTGTGTTTGAATAAATATAATATGCAAAAATGTGGAAATTGCTCCTAGTATGATACCCGAGTGGGATACGGTGGCTTTGTGGTGTCATATTTTGAGAAGTTATTTAAAGACACACAAAAGGACACTGTCACTCTGTTATTAATGTTAAAAATTGTTGATACTGTGTGAAGTGTGTTTTTTCTAATTAGAGGAAAGCTGTAGAGTACCATTTCCATAATCAACATGGGAACAGAAACTCAGCAAAATTTCATGTATTTGCAGTGAAACTGCTCTTCAGCAACATAAAAATGGCTTTTATAACATAAAGGCTGTAATTAGAATAAGTCAAATCAGTTGGAAACGATTAAAGCCAGAACAGGCTAAGCTGCCTTCTAAATATTTGTCTGGAGATTAGCCCCACTCTTACAGCCCCTGAGAAGCATCTTTGATTTACTTATAATGCTTGACGTGGCAAAGATAATCCTGCAGAAGGCAAATGAACACAAATTTAGATGTGCTGTTTGGCTCTCTTTGTTGATTTGACAGGAGGCAGCATGTTGGAAGTGATGTTGGAGAAATGAGTATAGGGTCACATTAGACAAATTGCTTAACACCCCCCCACATCCCCCCTCCCTGATCATCATTCTGAATTCCTTAAAAACCGTCCTCATTCTTTGAAGCTTTTAGGATGCACTTTAGAAGTCCATGTGGAATAATTTTCCGCATGTCTCTGCGACAGTTGATGTGAGTCTCATTGTATTTAAAATTATAGTCCTGAGATGGAACTTTCTGCTTGTTGCTTGTCTGACATCAGCTATTAAAATGCAAGTAAAGCTTGGCAGGTATAAATTTGAAGAAGAAAAGAAATTATGTAAGAATATGAGGATTGTTAATATTAATCAGCTAGTTGTGGAGGAATGGCGGTTTACTCTGTAGAAGAGCTCTGCTGGAAAAGCAAACAAACAAACCGGACTTGGGGTGGTCAGTTCCTTACTGACAGCCCTTAATACACTTCTGCTAACCAGAAAGTAAAAGAGAGAGAGAACTATTGGGGTTGGTACACTGTAAACAGGGACTGGCCCTTGCATTGGCTGGTAGATTTAATGGCATCAGCAGAAAGGCACTATTATAAAAGCCAGCCTGTGTTTTGGGATGATGATGAACCTCCACATTATTGTTAACCCTTGATTGCACCAGGTGTAACAGCACAGAATGGTGAAAACTGTCAAGCACGTAAAGCTGAATGATTTGGTGTGAGTTTGGAATGTTAGTCAGCTTCTTGGTATAGATCAAGTTCATACTTTGTGTAGTTTTCCTTTAATTTATAATCTCCACAACATCCCAAACTTTTTGTTTAGCTGGTGAAAATATAATCAGTGTAATGTATTCTCTTACTGAATTTTAAACAAGACCATTAAAACTCCTTTAGCGTGCTAAAGTAAGCTTCAGAGAGGGTTTCCATTTCATCTTTACTGAGCTGAGGCTGTAGCACTCCTTCCCTTTGCGCCACAGTGAGAGGCTGTCAATAATTCAATAGCCATGGCCTTGATGGGCCAAGGCCTAACTTAGACTTTAAACAGAGCCAAGCAGCTTGTCAAAGTGTGATGTGCTGTCAATGCCTGACTGATCTATACTGCATGAATTCTCCCTCAGCTCTTGATGTATCCCTGGGAATAAAAAGAAAGCAATTTTAGAAGTAGACCTAGTGTGAAACACCTGTTTGTTTGGAATTTTTAATAAGGGAAAGTTGTGTTAGTAATGAAGCTCAATGGAGTCATTGCATTTTTGCTTGGAGGACCCACACTAAATTTATCTCTAATGGCATTGGTGTGTTTTCACTTCTGTCAGGAAAAGAAGTCACGGTATTTGTAAATATGTTAGTACCTTAGAGCAAGTTCATTTGGAGTAAGACTTAATAACTAATGACAAGTAATCCAAATGCTTAATCCAAATTACCTATTTGCATCTTTCAGTTTTATTGATATTATGCTATTAACACTCAGCATTGTGGTAAAGAAACCTTTTCAGAGCTATTTGTTTTCAGACTTTCCCCCACACAATAAATGACATATATGATGCATTCACATCCTTTCTAAGTGCTCTACATTGAATTTGCTTATATTTTATGTTTTACTTGGAAGCTGAGAAATCACTTGCTTTTCTAAGAAAATAGTTTAGAAAAGAAGTAGAGCTAATGTGGTAATGAGTTGTATTCCACTCCCCTCAAACTTTATAGTGAAATTTAAAAGCTGAGTTATATCTAAGGTGCCTTTGAAAAGCTGTAAGAAAGATTAAACAAAGTTTTACAATAGTTGTCTGAGAATCAAAAAGCTAGTGTTATTAAATGTGTATTTATTTATATTTCAGAGCATTTGAATTTCAGTTGTTGTGTTGCTAAGCTGCTTTTTTGATAATTTTTATTGGTTTTTAAAGGAGAAAAGTAACTTTGTTATCCTCACTCAAAATGCATTTGTATTGCCATTGTCTTCTTTACAAATTCATGTCTTATGAAGTTTCCATATCTGCTGTAGGTTTTAAGAGACATGTAGTTTCTCAGCCTTCAGGTACTTTTTAATGGAGACACGAGAGAATAATAGAAAAATAAGCATGGCCTTTTTAATGTTTTCAGAATGCTGAAGACTTGTGCAATGGATTAGATAAAGGTTTTTCTGGTTCTTTTTTTTAAAAGCTTTTTATGTTTTGATTTTAAATATCTTACTCCCTAAGTTCTCATTTTTCAGAAGAGTTGATTTCATTACTTGGTTTGCATTAGTGGTGTTGCAGCTTTCATCCTTTGCATAGTGCAGAATCTGGTTAATAATGTTTCTAACGAAGACTTTATTTTAGTGTGTGGGTGCCTCTTACTCAAGCATGTAAACGAATTGCAGCCCCCACTGCAGACTGTTGAATGGAGAGAAGTCACTTTTTCTCTAAAAAAGCAATCACGACGGGGAATTGTGCTTTCCTGTTTTCTAAGCTGCTCCTCAAACTATCCATTAAATGCTCCTAGTCCATTTTGGTGCAAAGTGAAGCTGATTTGCTTAACTTGGAGCTGAGAATTGTGTACAACGCTGTTGATCTGTGCCAGGGACTGCGTTGATGCTGGGTAAGTGATGCTGTATATTGAGCAGCCAGGCAATGGCCTTTGCATGAAACAAACTTCACACCCCATCAACTTACCTGTGTTGCTAGAGGTGCCGTGTGCTCATTGCACTTGACAATGTGCAGAGTAATTACACTGGTGCATCAGTTTTCATGGCAATAATCTTTTTGTTAGGAAAAATTGTGCGTGTCGGACTTTATAGTCTTCGACAGTTTCGGCCTGTGATCTTCCAAATAATTAATTCTTCCAGGTTAAGTAAACATTTTAGACTCTGGCTGCATAGTTGTACGGAAGCAAGGAAAGCAAAATAATCCTTTTTTTTTTTGATTTTGACTTTGAAAAATGCTGTAGGCCTTGATGATGTGTTGCCTTGGGTGATGGGCTGAAGACTGTCAATGGGATTGTTACACACCATCATAAGCTGAGCAGAGAATGAACTTGACAGGAATAAGAAAGTCTCCTGTATGGAGTGCTGTGTATAAAGTGCAGGCAAGATGAAAATACATGATTGAATATTAGCACGCTTGCAAAAATATAGATTAAAACCACTCATCTGGGATTGCAGTGGAATGAGGGCTTCTTCACTCTGACTGTTGGTTACATTCTTGGCTTCTCTGCTTATCTGGGCAAGTAGAATTTGGTTGGTTTTCAAAGCTGATCTATGGAATTGTTGGAACACACTTGTGCAGTCAGTTCTGTGCTCCCCCAAATTCAGTCAGACGCTCCTCAGAAGCCTAATGCATTACCTGGGCATGAACAGTTGTACCATGCACATGGCAGCAACTTCTGCTAGAATTAAACTCTTCTAAGACCATTTTTAGCAAGTGACATTCGAGGCCCTATCTCCATGAGTTTTCCTTCTCCTGGTGCACAAACTGGCCACCAGATACCTGGGCAAGACTCTCCAGCTTTTGTCATCACAGGTCTAGAGGGGTGGAAATCCACTCTTTGCAGACCTTCGCAGTTCCCTTTGCATGTGACAGAAGTAAGGAAGCTCTTGCAATCACCCCGGGATCACCAATCTTCAGAACTGTGGATAGCCATGCTTTTCAAACTCTGTTGTATTTGAAACTGGGCTACTTATTACCGTACCTAAATATAGGCACCTAATTCAGAAGATATTAGCGAGGTTTCCCAGCTGGTGCTCACTGCAAAAGTAACATCTGCAAATGAGAGAAAAGGTAAACAACATGCAAGCCCCAATTCTATCTAAACAATATTTATTATTAAGGAGAAAGGAAATATTTTCTTGTTTTTTTCCCCCCTCCCCTTTTCCCATTAAAAAAAAAAGGTATTTTTTTATTCTTGCCTATTTTAGCTGCTAAAAGGTGCTAAAACGAGCTCATGAAATACCAAATGCACTGAATCCTTGCCCATGTGTGTCTGTTCATGTTAGTTCTGAACATCTCGACTTCTCTTTGGATTTTAGTGTGTGTTTGATAGTTACTCACAGGCACCTTTTGCTAGTGTACTCAAGAGAGTCCTCTGGGTTTCCTGATGCTGCCTTTCCGAACAGAACCATCCAAGCCTACAAATGAACAGAACTCTCTTAGCTTTGGAGTAGAGAAGGAACTGCATTTGTGGAACCCTGGGTGTAGCGTCAGTTTGGAAACAGCCTTGCTTATTGTACCAAATCATGGGAAGCTCTCTATCTGGGAAGCACAAGGAGCTGCAATGGCTAGGTGAAAGTGAATAAAAATGAGGAGACTTGCAAACTGCTTTTGCTCCAGGGCTGGTTTTAATGAGCTTGTCCCTAATGAGTTGTCCCTGCAACTAGCTTCAGGCCTAAACAGATGAGGCAGGGGTTCTGCTAAATTTTTGATGGGATTTGCACTGGTTTTATGAGAAAGCAAGCAGTAGAGAGTGCAAAGTTGTGTCATAAATCTTTTACGAGAGTGGATTGTTGTCCGTCTTGTCAATAGGGATTGTAAGAGCTGATTGCTAATAGAAGACATGCCACATGCTGGTTGTACTGCCGAACTTGAATAAATGAGGAAGTGTGCGTGGCAGGGGAAGATTTGGTTTGTCAGGAGCAGGGACTCGACGACCAGTATGTGATGCTTTCTCAAAGCTACTCTCACCTTATGTTGCTGGTCAGTGAAGGGTGGTGGCTGCAGCCAGGTGTAGTCGCTTCCAGAGGCTGTTTGGGCACCGGCAGCCAGGCCCACGTGGACCATGTTGTGTTTGTTCTAATGCAAGGATGGGGTAAAGAACTCATTCATCATTTGATGTTGTTGTGTTCTAAGGCTTGTATTGGTAGTTTAAACATGGATTTCTCACTGTGTTCTTTTAGCAGTTTGTTGGCTCTGGAAGAAAAATGGAACTTTTTTTGAGATTCTCTCCAATTTGAGAGATTCTTTTTGATGTTTCCATTATGTCTATTATTACTATTAAGAACTATACAAAAAAGTATTTCTTAGGCTTAACTTATCCAACAAGATTTTCCCAGCAGCTTAGGTAGTTACAAAAATGTGGTTTAACCTCCTTTATTGAATTTCACATCAGCTTTTGATACTCAGGCTACAGTGTGAAAGTTTGCTAACTGCTTGAAACTTTTATTTCCACTGTATAAGTGTTATCTGGCAGGTCTAGGAAAAACATAACTTCTTTGAAAAGTAATGTTTCTTGCATCAATTAATGTCTTACATTGTTCCACAAGTGCTACTTGACTTCTTCCCTTTTGTGTTATTTTCTTTAAAATTATGTGGTGGAAGGAAGATAAATACATATTATTGGGGTTTTGCAGAGTTAAGCTAAAAAGTACTTGTGGGAGTAAAAATTAAAATAAATAACTAAGATATAATTATTTTAAAATTATGTTACTCCATAATGTTGAGCAACTGGTTCACAATTGCATTACAGTTTTCTCATCTTTTCCATAAGTGTAAATAGCAGAAACACATTCATCAGGTAATTCAAAGATTATCCTGTTCAATGTATATTCATGTCTCCATGGTGTTTAATTGAAATGCAAAGTCATGGTAAATGAGGCTAAGACTTAATATCTCATGTTTCTGTTCCTTAAAATACAGCATTTTCTTTTCCTGTGCTTTAATTTCATCCTTTCTTTTTCTCCTTCTGCTGCCTTTTATTTCTCCCATGCGTACATTTTTTTGGTTACTTTTTTCTCCTAATCTAATTCTCTCTTATTTCTTTTTCTAACACTTGGTCTTTATAAGGTAAACAGAATGAGGAAACAGTATGTGCACGTGAGCAAAAACTGAAGAGGTTGGCTAAAATGGCTTGTTAGAAGTAGTGGGGAGGATTTCAGAACTTGGTAAGACAGATGTGTGTAGTATTACAGGAGAGAAAATGAGACAGGGTACTTGTAAAGGCTGTTCTTAACTAAACCAAACTTTAATAGGTGTAGATATTGTGTAGATGTAGATAAAGTGACCTCCTTATAAGACATCTGGTGTGGCATCAACTGGAAGTGACAAGTTTGTGAATCAAATGGGATTATGAGAATCGGAATCAAAATTTCAAATGATTTCATGCCAGTTTTAGCAGTGTATTGTGTTTTCTTTGTCAAAAGCCAGAGCACTCCACCCAGAATTTTTCGTAGCAGGGTTCTAGTGAACTTTGTTTCATGAACTGTGTATGAAGAGTAGCAATATTTCACTCTAGGCTTTTATAAATGGTGTATAACTTCTGCTTTCAACATTGCATTTTTTGAGCTAGGTCAAACAACAGATTTCCAAACCTATTTTTTCCACTATTATAATAGGTCACATCATATTGCTGAACTGTTCTTCCTCAGATATCCTGAGTACTTTGCAAGTCTTCAACCTATTTTATCACAGCTCTTCCCTCCTTGCCTCCTGCTGTGTCTGCATTTGTTTTTCTTGCAGCTAGAAATTAAACCAAGCGTCTTCTGCTGAATCTGCCACGGATATGCGGTTCTAGAAACAGGAACAGACTTTAGGAGATGTGCGAAAAATGCTGTTTTATTGATCGAGATGGATAATATAACTACTTGGACCGAAGAGAAAGTCTGCCCTTCATTTTGAAATTTAGAATTTCAGATCTGTCTCCAAATCAATGTTTGAAAAGCTTTATGGGAATAAAGTTCTCTTAAATTTTCTCTGGCTCAAAAGCAAAACCGCAGGGAGAGAGGTGTCATCACAGAAGCATTTGTCACTCTTCAAAGACACAAGTAAATTCTTCTAGATAAAAGAAAAATGTGAAGTTAGGTTTTCTGCTGGTCAGGTCATTTCTGAAGAAGACTAAAATAACAAGTCTCTGTTGATAATTTTGATTAATGTGATTTTTCTCAGTGACTTCAAGTGCTGCTCTTAGCCAGCCCAGAGAGCAGGATCACAAGCACACAGAAGCATTCCCACGTTCTCGGGGGAGCACAGTGTCAGCTGCTCTGAAGGACAGGGACTGGAGCCACACTTCAAGGGAAAATAATCCTTCGTTCCCGTTAGACCTACTTTTGGAGGGGTTGATTAAAGAAGAGAAGCAGCTTTGATTGTCTGCAAGTTCCAGTTGCGTTGTTGCTTAATTTCACATTCTTGGATTCATAATCAGACTGAGAGGTTCCCCCTGCCTTCAGCAGTGCCTCTGAGTGCTTGGCAGGCAAGTTTGCATCCCCTCACTGGGCCAGGAGCTGCCTAAGGGTTTGTGCATTCCCTGGGAGATCTGTGGGGATCCCTTTGGGGCAGATGCGTCGTGGTTTCCCCTTCCAGGATCTGGGGTTTCATCAGGAAGAATGTATGTGAAGCTTTTGTCCCTGGTGAGCTGGGGTGTACCTGATCATCTTCAGCCTCACTTAGCAGTTTTTATAAAGCCAAATTCTCAGAAGAGCTGACGGTTGATTTTTAAAAAGAAGTTTCCTTTTTGCAAGGCCTCAACAGAAGCTAGAAATTAAGCTGTGTTTTTAAATTTGGCCTTTATTTTGAGACTGAGTGAAGGAATGTGAATTTGCTTGTTCCCAGCTAAGACACAAAAGAGGTTTACAAAATGAAAATTGTGTTCTTCAATCGCTTGAGTTTTTTTGCATTTTGTTTTCCTTTTTGTGCCTTGTGAGAAATGACCACTCTTTGCCTTTTCCTGTTCTGTCCTGAGAGGTGTTGTAATCAGGACAGAAGCAAAAATTAGTGCTTCACATGTAGTTCTGATCATTTTAGTATAGCCCTAAATTAATTTTAACAATTAAAAAAAGTCTTTCACATATTTACTATATTGTGGTTGATTTAGAGCTGCAACCTGAGGCATCACTTTGCTCTCTGATCACTAAGTGAACTTAGGTTTGGTTTTTTGATTAAGTTGCTGTTCAGTCAGCAGGAAGAACGTATCATTGCCGTGTCAACTTAGGGGCTGGAAAAATTACACTACGTTCCTTCTTTTTGTCCCTTCCTGCAGTAATTTTGTAACTGTTGGCCTTTTAACTACACAAGAAGACTTGCTCTGTTCTCCCCGTAGGGCAGGATTTAAGAATAGGTGGAGAGGATGCTTTCTTAGAAACAGGTTAAATTGGTTTTTATGGCTTATGTAAATGCCAAATGCCTATAGTTTTACGATAATTTTTAACCTATTGGTTCTCTTTCTGTCATATCTATTTTTCCTCAATTTTAGTGTCTTTTAAATACTGAATACCTGGAGAATTTTCCTTAAAATTAATTATACATATGTGTGCTAGGTTGTGTTCTAGCCTGTATTAAATGTAAAGCAGTATAACTTTGGTGAAGTCATGGAAGATTCGTGTCATGTGGGAAGATTTTCGTGCTGTAGATTTCCATTTGTACATCTAAAATGGCTCCTGACAAACTCCTGGACTGACAACACAGAAACATTTTTTATCTGTCAGGTAGGTTGGCCCAGAGTGAATTGTTCTCCAAGGCAGCCTGGTTCAGTGTTGTCCCAGGACCTCCTCCCTTAATCCCATCACGCCATGCTCAGCTCCCAGTGCTCCTCCTGGGATGTGCACAGAGGAACTGGAAATTCAGACGTGTTTTTCAATGTCTGAGGGTGTGGATGGGGGTGATCAGCCTTCTTCAGAAGTATCTGAGCTGGTCCATTCACTGGATGGTCTGAGCAAAGCAAGAACAAAGGTAAATTTGAGCAGTCTGGATGTCCCCTGGTGACTGCTCTTCCCAGCATTATTCCTTGGAAAGTGTCCTTTTCATGAGACATCAGGGCTATCTAATATCTCAGCTATTTGAATAATAATAAAAATGGATGTTGTGGTACTGATGATGAAATTAGGTTTATTAATTTTATTAGCTAATTTTGCTTTCTTCCTTAGCAACAGTCTCACTGAGCACTAGAGTGTAAGAGTGCAACATGCTCCATGACAGGCACACACAGCCTGTACCAAATCCTGGTCTCTTTCAGCCGAGACTGCTGGCCAGCCCTGCTCTCATCTCCCCACTCCCTGATCTAATCTAGCTCTGTGGGGTTTATGGGGGCTCATTTAAGCAGCAGAAGCTGTGCTAGAATTGCTGCATGTGCCAGCAGCGATTTGTACCATCTGGGTACGGAAAAAAGAGGTTAGTACTACCACAGAGAAAGATCTTTATTCTATTACTAAGCCAGTATAATTCTAGAGTGGCTGCAGAGCAACTGGAAGCTGAGAAATGGGCAGCTCTGTAGTTCTAGTGAAATGTCAAAGTATAATGAAACAAGGGAAACGTACTGCTCCATGGTGTGAGCCAAGTTACAAGCAGGTGGCAGCAGTAAATATGTATATAAATAACAATATGGATGAAATGTCAAGGTTTCCAGCTGGCTTTGTAAAGGCATTTCAGGAATATTATACTTAGAGTAACAGTGCAGCGTGACCACTCAGTAGAAATAGGTATCATTTCAAAATGCATGTATTTACATTAAGGACTTAGGTTTTATCATGCTCAAAACTTAGATTCTGGCCAAAAACAGCCTAAGAGTTTGGGAAACCCCAAACCATGCTGTATGTTTTATGGGAAACTTGCTTCCATATGACCCCTTGTTGTTTGACAAAATGAAACCAGCAGAGTTTCTACCTGTACCTTTTAAAAAGGAATTTAGACAAGACAAGGTAACGTTGCTGAGCTAGATGTGGAGACCTTTCTGCACACCAAGCACATGAACTTCCATGGGATGAAAAATGCAGTCAGGCCCTTTGCTGGCTGGGACAGAAGTTCATGCAGAGAGACCCTTCAAAAAACTGTCAGTGCCCTCTTTAGGACACTTCAGTCTCGGGCTTAGAGTTCTACCTTCTGCTATCGATTCAATGATTTTATTAGCTTTGAGGAAAGAAGTTCTCTATGATCAACATTATAAAAGTTTTACAATAGAGAGCATCAAAGAAAAAGAAGAAAAAGCATTCTAAAATAGATTTTTTTTTTTGTATTTAACATGTGGCTGTTCATACCACCCTCTCTGAAAGAGCTCTCACATGTCTCAGAAACTTACAACTCAAATATTCCTAGTTAAGTTGCAAGGAAGTCACATATTGATTGGAAAAGTAGATAATAATGACAGTGACCTCTTAACAAAGCCTCTAAAGCCAAACACATTAACAGTTGTTAAACAACACTTGAATTTTATTTGCTGTGTTGGTCCTTTAGAGAGCAGCATTAGCATTGCCTTGGGTTTCATCCCGGTTTCTGAAGATCAAGGAACTTTGTTTACATTCCAGCATTTTGTAAATATGAGATGAACACAAATTAAACTGTTTTCAGCACAGTGATATTATAGGGATAAATTAGACTTATGTCAAGAACTAGGACATTCTGCTCCAACACTATTGCCTTTATTAGCTTAAATATTTTTAAAAGACAAGTAATGAAATTATGAAGTCCTTAGAACTAAAGACTAGCAGCCCACTAACAGGAATTAGTACAGTAGGTGCCGATAAGGTTACAGATTGGCATTGTCAAAATCAACTTAAAACTGGTTACTGAGTTTTTGTCACTAAAGCAGAACTCCTTATAATGCAGAGTCACTTAAGCACATCTGTTACATTGATGTATCACTAGTTTTATGGACCTGGATTAATTCCAGAGTAAACAGTTAGCACTCTGCTGAAAGGCTGTAAACACAGACACAAGTCATTCATCTAGAAATCCCCAAGCATAATTTGCCAACGGGCTAAGTGCCTCAAGTATTTTACCCTTTTTGATGTAGCAAGATGCTACTGTTCTGCATTCTGTAATGCTGAGGGTAACAGGGGAGAGGTGGCAAAGTTTTCTCCTTTCATTACTTACGGTTAAATTTGCCTCCCTCTCGTATTGAAGTGCTATCAGTCCTGAAGTTGTTCCAGGAGTTTATGAAGTGTTATGAATTTGCTAGTGGTGAAATCTGCGGTTTTCCAAAATCAAAGTCACCCCAAGTACCTGTACCCAATGAGGCAGAGATCGTCTAAAACTAAGTGCCATGCTTTTGAAGTCCTCTTCCAAATCAAATGTGAGTCCGTAGACTGGAAGGATCATGGTGCCTAAAGCCATTAATTACACGGGAACTGTGTTTAACCTGATTTTAGAGTCTTTTTAGCCACCTCGAAATCTTAGAACAATTTGGGGGTTTGGGTTAAACCTTTCATGTTACTTCCATTTATTCCATCCTGTGGCTTTTGCTTTGACGTACCTTTCCCTTTTGGCCATGCTAATGTTAAGACAGTTATCAAGAGATTAAACTTCTCTTCAGAGAGTCACTGGGAACAGGTTCAGAATTGTAAAATAACTTGTTGTTGTTATTTAATGCATGCTAATCCTGAAAATATGTCCTGAGTTGGAAATGGCCACATAGTAATGCCATGAAGTCTTTATTAAATTGTGGTAGGTAAGGCCTTTTGTTTTGTTGCTTTTTCAGTGTTCAGAGATTTTGTAAAACTGGGTTTGAACTCTTCTAGTACAAACGAGCCGTTTCATTTGTTGCTGGTACCAGTCAAATACAAGAGTGGGGAAGTCTGTCTTTCCTTTATTCAGGCCCCAAAATGATAGCAAAAAGTAGAGGTGCAATAAATGGTTTCAGCAGGTCAGAGAATACAATTTACGTTACAGAACTGAGTGTTTTGTCTGATGTTAAAGAGTCATAAGAATCTTGCTTGTTTAGAAGTGTTAGACTATCAGATGAGAGATCAAACAACAGGTAATTACTACTGAAAAAAAAAAGCCAAAGCCAAATGAATTTATTGAGGAACTTATTTCAAGTAGTCCTGAATTTGAAAGGACTAAGAAATGTGCAAGACTAGTCTTTTACACACTGAAATAAATCCCTGGATCATAATAGAAGATGTAAAGGTGGCTAAGTGGGAAAGAGAATAACAAATGGTACAAATTAAGGATTCTAAGATTTAATTTCCAGGTGGCAACTTGAAGATGACAAAGGAGTTGGTGTAGGAGAAAGCAAGCTCTGGTTTGTGGATTGTCATATGGGAATTGTTCTATCTTGAGTAAATGCAGACTAAAAATTGTGGGTTCAGCCTAGCAAAAATGAGGAATAAGTTATAATTTAGGTGTAATTTTAATGGCATTTTCATCTGTTCTTAAAATAATCAGGATAAATTTACTGGGCAGCTTCCCAGCACTAAGAATCATAAAATCACTTAACTTGTATCTAGGATTTAGATCTGAATGCAACAGTGCTGGATCCATGCCTAAAAAGAAGGAAAGCGTGATGTCTCCTGTAGAGATCAGCTTGGGGATTTTAGGCTGGGTTGAGTGCAGAGTACAGCCTTGTACCCGAACAACGGGAAAATTCAGAAATATTTCCAGTTTAGGATCTGAGTTTGGAACCTGAATCTTCTTAATGGTAGCTGGAACAAGCCTCAGAGTTTTAGGAAAATTTAAATCATTATCTAGAGTCCAGATGTCTGTCACATTATTTGTAATAGTTGTAGGCCATGAAATACGAAAGGAATTTTTAAGAATGAATTTATTTTTCAGATTATGCATCTTTAAAATCAGTGATCATTATTTTTAATTGTCCCAAATCTTGTCTGGGGGGCTGTCTTTTGTCTTGCTCTCTGAGGAGGAAGAGTTAATTTACCTTTACTGGAATTTTACCCAAGGTCTGCAAAAACTGAAATTATTCTTATCAACAAGAAATTAGTTGAATTGAAATAAATAGGCAGATTTTACTCCAGTTCTTAGTGGATATATGTATATACTAATCAACTGGGAGTGTCGTTATCTTCCATAACTTGCAAAAGATTTGCTGTAGATGGTTTAGATACAGTCCCTGCTTTTAGGCATTCAAAGGTAGCTGTAGATCCTTCCAAGGCAGCTGTACATCCTACCTATCTATCATTAGCATGGACAGTTAATGTGCTGGGACAAAGGCAGAAATGACAGTTGAGCACTTGTGCTTTTGCCTTGGCAGATGGGGTATTTAGTGTGTAAATAATAGATAAACAGCCTGGTTATATGCATGATCTATACAGTGCTTGCTGCTTCCTACTGCAGGTTTTGTAGTACATTAGAAGCTACTTCTGGCATCTTTCAAAGTTGCCAACTGAACACAGCTACAATATAAAGTAACTGGAGTGGGATTTGTGAGTGTCATTAATTTTTATCTATTTATATGATATTTTTATAACTAAGTATTAAATAAGACACTAACACTTGGAACTCAGTTTAAGTGAGCACAACGTTCAGATCAAAAGAGAAAACGCTCTCCTTAAAGGACAGGTCATTTCTTTTCCCTCAGAAGTGATCAAAGCTGGCTTCATTGAAGCAGTGGTTAAACACTGCTGCAGCATCATGGTGCTTAGGTTTCTTTTCTTTTCCACATCATTTTGCTGTACCCCCTACAAGGACAGTGAAGGACCTCCTAGAAGAAAGGACAGCATGTGTGGCAGAATTCCCCATGAGGTTCCATCGCATTTGGTTTAAACATTTCGTATTCATATTGAGGCCCTTTTATGCTGGTTTTATGCTGATTATACCTAGAGGCCATTAAATGTTATCAGATACTTTATATTTGCAATTTTGAATGCAATACGTGGTATGAAATTCTTTTAAAGGGGGATGTTTGACATGGAGCATGAACGTTTTAAAGTGGATGTACTTCCAGAAACTCGTAGAGGTTGAGGGCATCTTTTTTTGCTCTTTTAACTCTCAACTGCTGGCTCTGGCTCATGGCTCTGAGGTGGGGAAGATGACGTAAATTTTAAATATCCATTCCTGTGACTTTGCTGCTTTGAAATACAAATCCACAGAAGTTTGCACAGCTGATCATGTTTTTTTATTCAGGTAGTCCAGAATATGGTTTTAAGGACTATGCTTAGGGATCTAAATCTGGTTCCATTTTATTATATTCCCCAGAACTATTTAAGTTGACGTACTGGAGGTATGAAGCTGAATGGAAAGGAGTACTGAGCACAGTCTGATGTGAATAAACTGGTGTGTATTTCTGAGCTTTCAGTGAGGAAAGGCTTTTACCTGGTTGTAAGATAAAATTTCCTCTGTGGACAGAGAGAGCAGCATGTTTGGAGTATGTGTAAAAATGGAAAGAAAAGTTAAATGAGCAGCATTTTAATCTTCCCAGCACCCCAGGAGCTGTAACCTGACAACGTGCATGACGTCGGTAACCATTATAATCTGTTTCTTCAAGAAGAGGCAGGGATGTGGATCAGTTCCCAAAACAGTCTGAAAGTTCTAGAATTCTTCACTTGTTCCATGCCTTTATGACCAAGACCAGCCCTTCTTTAAAGTGAGGGAAAGAATATAGACATACTCAAATAATATATTATTTCCACATTGTTCTACAGCAGAAATGTAAAATGGCCTGAATGTTCCTTCTGTCATGTGGGTGGCACACTCCTTTAGACAAGACAGTCATTGGGAGGAGAATTAATATACTTAAAAATCCTGTTTAGGGTTTCAGAACTGCCAAAGCAGGTCCTATGGGGATAAAAACATTGGGAAACTGAAAATAGCATTCCACAAGTTAGCCTGTTTTAATTTTTTTTTACAACTTTTGAAATCCTGTTCTTTGATATTTAGAATACTTAGAGGTTTGAACTTTTTAGAGTGCTAATGTTGTATGATATTGTCAAATGTGAAAAAAGAGAATTTCAGTTCATGTCCATAAATGAGTGTTACTGGATCCTACTTTCCCATGAGCCTGAGGAGCTGCGTGGCCTGGAACGAATCGTGAAACCTCTCCGTGCTTCGTTTCCCATATTTGCAATGGGTATAATATGATTTATTTTTTAAAAAATTGACACTTCTCAGCAAAATTGGTACATACTCAAGGGGAGCGATTAGCTCTGGGAGCCATCAGTTTCAATTTGGTTGAGGAGTGGGCACAGCACCTATTTTTCCAAGCTGGCTCTGGTGTTCCTCTTGAAGCAGAGGAGGGGGACGGGCTGCTGGGAGCTGCAGGCTCCTCAAGCTCCCCAGGATGAAGCCCAGGGAGGTAGGAGGCAGTGCAGGGAGCTGTGTCTGCAGGGAAGGCAAATGCTCTGACAGACCTTACACCACCATGAGAGCTGCCTCCTGAACAATTCAATCATTTCAGGTCTAGTGAAAGTTGAGTAAAAATAGCGGATTTTGGTTTTTTCTGGTTTGCTGTAAAATGGAGTAAATGTAGCACACTTCAATTGGCATTGAAGAGATTTTCTTGTGCTCTTCCTGTAAATGGTGGGCTAGGCTTGATGGGCATTCTGAGGCCAGGAAAAACAAACATGCAGAACAAAGGCCTGCAGAAGGGAGAGCTGAACCAGACATGCTGCACTTGCATTCTTCTTATAAAGGAGCTGCTCTTTATAACTCTTGCAGGTGCCTGTCATGATAAAAAGACATCTTTTAAAGGCAGCAGGAACCACTTCAATCATGTGCATAATTATTTCCATACAATATTAAGCTGGTGATACAGCAGTGTTCTGTAAGACAACACTAACTGAGAAGCAGGTTCACTTGTCACTGTTGTGTGCAGGTTTTTCACTTGTGAGGAAGGAAAGGATTTTATGCTTTTAAGCTTTTAAAAACTTTTTTCCCACTTTCAAATTTTAAAATGACAAGCAGTATGGTTATTTGAAAAATAAAGCACAGAAGTGCAATGGTGCTGTTGCCACCTACAAACCTGAATCTTTGCATGGTCGGTTCTATTTCACTTTTTGAGCATCTTTTCCCTTTTCCTGCTTGTTGTATGCACACCATTCCTGTGCATCAAGGATCACTAACTTTAGACCTGTCCTCAAGTGATGCCTTGCCCAGGTGGAAGAGTGCACAGTTTTCAGAGGTGGAGTAATTCACACTGTGTCGACAAATAACATTGTGTCATACCAGTTTTATTTATTTTTTTTGACTTTGTCTTTGGAAGTGAAGTATTTAGGGACTTAATTCCGATTGCCTAAGGAAATGCTAGGCTGTTAAGTCTAAAGTGTTTCAGACAGTTAAAAGCTGCAATTCTGGGCCCTTTGTTTTTACCTCCATTTCCTTCCATTTTCTTCACAGAATCCCTTCATAAAGATATTTTGGAGCTCTTTCCAATATGTATTTATTTCTCTGGTACCTGATGCATCTCCAATTTCACCACCTTGATATTAATATGAAATTTGCAGCTGCACCCTTAAATTTCATCTCCAAAATGCCTTCCAGGATGCAGAAATGCCAGACAAGGGGATGGTTCACTGATGGAGATAGATCATCCCTCAGTCGGAATGGTGGGACTTGGCCATTTTGGGTCATTTATCAGCTTGGTTTCTGAGATAACAGCACCTGCCAACATCAGTGTTGATTGTTGGTATGAAAGAGAGAGAGCCATTTCCTGAACAAAACCACATTCAAATCATTAAATAAGTTTGCCATACCCTGTGTCAACAAGAATTGGAGCTGCATTCAGAGAAGTGGCTCTGGTATATTGCTCTTCTCTTTGATATAGCCCCCGGTTTTTGCAGTGTCTTAATAGCAAAATACACATTTATAATCTGATCTTACAAAATTTGACAATATTTGCAATGAAATCCTAATGTGCTGCTTTTTCTTTAGACACATGTTGTATATAATGTGTCTCTCTGCCATTCCAGGTTACTACAACAGCATAAAACTTTGAATTGGTTAACAGGGTTTTGGCCTAACCAGGTTAAAATAATTTTTTTTCTTAGGTTTTACTTTTTTCAAGAAGACCTAGTTTAGTCTCAGCCTCATAAATACATCAGGAAACTGTGCTGAAGTGGAAAGAAGGTAACAAGCTGTGTCTGAGAGCTCTAGGATTAAACACATCCAGCAAAAATATTTGACAGAGCCTTTGAACATCCTGTTCAACAACAAAAAGAATCAAAACATCCCATCATCTGTACCCTGCTTTTTATCACCATGGGTACATAAAAGAATACACATTTTGCAAATGAATTGAAATAGGATCCTATGTGGCCTACCTTAAATTTAAACCAAGCTTGAAATGTATTTAGATTAGAATTGGTGACAGTATGCCAGAAACCTTGCTTACAAGTCTCCTGAAAAACAGATAATTATTTTTTATTTTTCCACGCCTTTAAAGAAAAAAAACCTAAGTGTCGGGTCTCACAAAAATCTTCATAAGTTTGCAATCATTGCAGCATCTATTAATCTCTTGTAGACATTTAAATTCTGTTTTAATTCAGAAAGAGAACTGGTTTTTAAATACTACATTTTGACACAGAGCGTGCTGATGTCCTGCGTGATCCTTCTGGAAAAGCTGTGCTTGCAGAAGGGGCAGCATGAATCCTTAATGCATCGGTGCCAGCAGGCACTGCTGGGACCGTCACTGAACCAGGCAGCCGTGCCCGGGCTGGTCCCTGCCCAGGCTGGTCCCTACAATTAAAAAGTGAGTAACAGCTCAGCTCTCTGAGAGGAGCCAGCTTTGCTTCCTTAGCCTGGAAGGAGCATCAGCAGAATGTTGTCGCTACCAGCACGTTTGCAGTTGTTGTTTTGCTGCTCGTCTTCCAGGATTACAGATTTCTGGGAGACCCGCATGCAGGAATCTCCCTGCAGGACTGGTTTGTGCTGCAAGGGGATGTGCTCCCCAGAAATTATTCGTTGCCTCTCCACATTTCCACCTGAGTGCCGCAATGGCTAAAGGCACTTCAAAAAAAACCCAAAAAAACAATTAAAAAGCAGTATATTGGAGAATAAATACCTGTTAGGTGAGCCAGTGACCCTTCTGAAGGGTTTGCTCTTGCAAGGAAGGACCGAGATAACCATGGACTGGTCAACTGCCTCACTGCTATCATGATCACTGTCCAGGTTTTTACAGTCATTTCGTACTGGTTTGAAATTGGTGCTTCCTACAACACACCCAGGGATTCTCCAGACTTCGAACCTCCAGTAAATTCTGAAGATGTAGAGTTTCTAGTTGCTGAAGTAAAAATTAAAAGGAAAAGGAAACATGAAGGCTGCAGAGAAGGTGTGGAAGTAAAGATAAAGATATTATGGAATCTTTACAAATTAGGTCAGTGGATTTACATTTTGTTTTAACTGATTTTGCTGTTGTTTCTATTTTTTAATTTAGTGGAAGTCATGGTCTCTCTTCATCAGTCTCCAGTCACTGCGTCCTACACAGTAGTTTATCCATTTTTGCTCAGTAATTAAAGAGGGTGTAAAAGAGAAGAGTTCCCCTTTAATATGTTTGGCATGTGAATAAAGATTCTCCTAGGACCATCAATGAAATGTTTAATGACAGAGTAAAATAGAATTCAAGACTGTGAAACTGTCCAATTGAAAATAAAGTATTATGTAATTTTATTTATTTAATATTGAATAGGAGAATAAAACATTGCTGAATAATATCTTGAGAGCTCCAAATCAGATATATTAAAGTCATACAGACATGACAAGAAGTCCAGGTATCCCTGTCTATTTATGGAGTTTACTGTGAAGCATAGAGACAGTAAGGAATTATGCCTCAAATGTGGCCAGATGGGAATAAGGGTGAGGATTCCAGTTTTTTTCTATAAAGAAAAGGTCTTATTTAATATTTACAGTGTCATCAAGCTCTTGATTGTAAATGGTGATTCACTGATCTTGTGTGCCCACTGGAACTACTTGAATTTCAGGTGTTTGTCAGAGCAGTTGAGCAGATCAATTTCACAAAAAACATGTGAGATCTGTGTTTGGTGTGATAAATCATGTATGATGAGTCTCTGGGAGAATTGTTCTCTTTAACTTGTATCTGTCTTAGTACTTCTTTTGCTTTTATGCCTAGTCATGGGGCTTTGAGACATTTCATAAAACTTGCCATGGAATGATCATGGGAGATCCTACAACATCTGCTTCTGGCTTCCTCCTCCTCTGTGTGAGAAAAAAAAAATCTAAACAAAACACATTTATTTGAGTGTCACTGCTTGCTGCTTATTGAAGTTGGGATGAGATGCTACTGATGCATCTCCTGGTTTCTGCAGAATGCTCTGAAGTGAGAGCTAAAAGCGTAGGACAACTTTTTTTTTTAAATAATTTTTTTAAAGCCGTTGCTGGTAACTAGCTGAAGGTTTATAAGGAAAAACCTTTAGGATAATAGTGCTTTTATGAACAGTGTATGTCATTGTCTGTGAATATTCCCTAAAGAAAAAAAAACAAATAAACGAAAAAATTCGGCAGAACTACTCTTTTGATCCAAGAGAAAAGTTATTATCTGGAGGTTTTTTCACATGCATGAGTGAAAAATACTTTAGAATGTATTTTAAATTTATTTAAAAGGTATCACTGGAAACAAAATAAGTGGTTCACTGTAATGTTATGATCTATATATATTTGGATGAAAGATATAAGACAGAAATCATTTGTTCCTGATGTCTGAAGTAGGCATATATAATTTATTGTGAGAGATTCCATTATTCTGAAAAGAAAACTTCTGGACTGAGAGATACCCTAATTTAAAGCAGGAAATTGCTTCATTGAAAAACAAGCATTTTTAATCATCACAAATAGTAAATATTTCATTCTTAGGCTTTATTAGGCTGCACAGTGAAAGGACAAGTTAGGGCCACTTGCAGATGTTCCTTAAATTTAAGTTTAAACTTATCTGTCTACATTGTTGTGGTGGATCTCCACACTAAATAAGGAGGATGAAGCATTTCTTATGAGTCCTTTTGCCTCTCTGGTGCTTTCTCAGTCAGGCTCTTCTTGCTGGGAAAGGCGGCCCTGTTGTTCCCAGGTGGAAGTGCCAGTGGAGCA
>VZRQ01004340.1:851806-919419 GCA_013397975.1 Machaerirhynchus nigripectus
CTCAGTGCCAGTGGAGCACTGAGCTGGCTGTTCCCAGGGGGAAGTGCCAGTGGAGCATGGATCTGGCTGTTCCCAGGGGGAAGTGCCAGTGGAGCACAGAGCTGGCTGTTCCCAGGTGGAAGTGCCAGTGGAGCACGGATCTGGCTGTTCCCAGGTGGAAGTGCCAGTGGAGCACGGATCTGGCTGTTCCCAGGTGGAAGTGCCAGTGGAGCACGGGTCTGGCTGTTCCCCAGGCTCCTTTTGTGGAACTGGGACCAGTAAATGACACATTCCAGTGCTGCTCTGAATGAACCTCTCCCCTGCTGTGTGCTATTTATAATCTGCTCGGGCATGCACTCACAAATATTTTCTGTGATCTAATAACAGCTATTACTGAGGCCTTAAATGATTTCAGCTGTTGAATCTGTTCACTGTTGAGCAATACTCTGCTATTAGGGTTGGCTGACTGGTGTGACTGCACGACTTCCAAGATCTCATGTGGTGGCTATATTTCTCCATCAAGGTGATAGAGCCAGGGAAAGCCAGCTAAAATACATAGAAAACGCATATCTGAAAATAAGAAACTATTTAGGTGAGAGGCTATTGGTGTAGAAATCTTTTTTTTTTTTTTTAATAACTTGGTAAATACAGGTATCTTGTTAATTATGATTTACTCATTAGGTTCCCAGAAGCCTTTCCTACCCTGGTGACCCAGGTCAGTGTAGCTTTCTTGGTTTACTTTATATAAAGAGATAACTTGAATTCCCTGGATTAATTCTAAATGACACAAAGTATTGAAAGAAGTGGTTTTTTACAGTGCAAGATGCCCTTTCTAAAGAGTTTTTCACAGTACATTCTTAAAAGCAGTGGTTTAAGCAAAAAAATAATTCTGAAAAGTATCCATGCAGGGCAAGTTCATCTTGCTGGGGGATGAGGTAAAATACAGCTTGTTGCTTGAAAAAGAGGGGAATGCTGAAAAATGAGTGGTTTTAACTATTCAGTTTGTTAAATTAATCCCATAGTAAAACAATTGTTTCTCTTGTTCTCCTCCTCGTCCCTCTCCTGTCTGGTACAGTCCACGGCATACGGTGCCAGCAAGCTGTGCTGCCTTTCCTAACTGCACAGTCCTTTCCTCTCAGGATGGTCACGTGGCAAGGACTGTAAGTGTTTATCTAGAAAAATAGCGTTAAAAATGGCTTTATGTCTTTTTTTTTTTGCCCCTTTTCAGCTCTGTCTTTATAGGGAATAAACAGAGGGGAACAAGGAGAGGAGCCAGCTCCAGGTGACTGGCCAGCTGCCTGTGGATCAGCACCAGAAAGTGCTCCACAGATTGCAATCTGAAACCCATTAATATAATGGATAAAGTCTATGAAGCATTTTAAAACCTCCCTTGCCTATAGTGCTGCATTTTATAAGCTAGGTGACATCAAAAGAATTGGTTCTGGCTCAGACCAACTAATAAAAATGGATAAGGCTTATTTTTATGCTGAATATCAGTAAAAGCATGTGCAGAAGATTACATTTAACATTCTGGCTTTTACCCAGAGCACAACAAAGTCTATCTTATCCCCATCCATCAGAACAGAATTTGATAGGTTTGGAGACCCCAGATTTTCATCTCCTATTGAAGCATGAAGCAGCAGCTTGGGCTTGCACAGAGATTGTGAGAACATGACATTGCTCACTGTGTTATGTTTCCTTGAACACTTATAAAGAAGGTTGTCTAATTAGGTACAGTGTTTAAATAGGATATTTTAAATGATTGATACTTAAAGCTGATATAAAGCATTAAATGTTGTTATATCTCTCTGTATTAGGAATAATGGAAAGAAATGGAAAGTCTGGCTATTTCCTGTAGTCAAAGGGAGAAGAGCATCTTTCAGAGCCCAGTAAAAATCCCACGTAGTTGTTTTTATGCCTATACAGCTTTAATAGTTGTTAATTTTTCTAGGTACCCCATTTTTATTTAAAACTAATTTTTTTGGTTCAGTAGTCCAGCCTGTACCAGCATTAGCCTCCAGATCTCAACAGCATCCTGTTTGTTCTGATCTAGCTTGCCTGACTGACTCCCCAGAGATAAAATTCACTAAGTGAACTTGACAGATTCCAGGCTGTCTCCATATGGCAGGGACTGGGCTGCAGCTTCTGAAGCTGCCTGGGATTTAAAAGCTGCTCTCACCTTATTAAGATGGCAGCAGTTACATGCAAGGCAAGTTCGCAGGGGCTTGTTTTAATTCTTTTGGCTTCTGCTTGAGACCAATCCATACCATTTTTTGTGCATGTGAATTAGAGCAGGGCCAGAAGGATGACTTTTCTCTTCCAAACGGTGCTTACACCAGCAAGGGATCAGAACTGAAAATGAATCTATACCCCAGTCGTTGACAGTTTCTTAAGAGGAGTTTAGGCTTAGCAGGTGCTAAACGGACCAGACCACAAGAGATTTCTGAAAAAAAAGTGATGAAACAGTATGAGTTTACTTGTTTGCTGGGTCTGTCTTCCCTTTTGCCTTTGTGTACTATTGTTTAGCTGTTGTTTGGGTCTGGGCTGTTAACAAAATATTTTAATTGTCCGATATTAAAAATGTCAGGCCTATATTCTGGCAATATCAAAATATTGAGCTGAATTGCAAGGAGCGTTTTTGAGAATGCAGACCAGCTGAGGATCTTTCTCTACACATTTAAATCTGTGTGTGGCAGACTGCCATAATCAGTCACAGAAAACGGGTTCTCTTAAACTGACTCAATACTAGTGAAAGATAATAGTGCTGGAAACAAAATATTAGTACTTGGCATTTTAAAAAAATCTCAGCGTTAGATCCATTTTTTGATTGTAATTTTTTGAGTGGGTTCACAGGGCTAAAGTAATTTACTCTGGTAGTTTTAAGCAGACCATCCTTAAAATCACAACATTAGAAAATGTCGAGAAAGTATCCTGAGTGGCTAGTGCTTGTTCTATGAAATACAGGCACTGCAAAAGAGAGTCCATTAAGAAATAAGTTTAAATTAATGTTGTTGTATTGGGATTGATGCAGTTATATTTTTCCAAGAAAATGAAAGTAGAAGTTGAGGTTTCCTTGGCTATTCCTGTTCCTGCCTGACACTGTTTCTCAGGAGCACGTGCATATCCGAATGAGAGATAAAGAATGAGTAACCTTTCTAAATTTCCTTTGTCTTATCTTCTCTTCTTTTCATAGTCCCAAAAGGGACTAGAAATTATCTGATGTGAGACTTTCAAATAAAAAAAATTAGGAAAAACCACAAACTTTTGTGATTTAAGTTTTGTATTTAAATTAAAAGTAACTGTTGACTAAGACAAGCAAGGTGTGTCACAGTCTCTCCCTATGGATTTTGTTGTTTCTTTGAGAAATAGTGTGTGGTTTGTTGTTTGGTTTTGGGTTTTTTCCCCAGATACTGGTTTTAAAATTGGGAGATTTGATTATATAGAGGCACTGGGGTTGTCTGGTTTTCTGGTTCTTGCCCTTGCATCCCCTTCATAGCAGGAAGTGAGGATCTTCACTTGGGACCCTTTAATCAAGTGCTACATTCCTCCATTTTCCAGAAAGAGAAGCTCTTGTGGAACCCCTTTTCAGCATCTTCACAATTCCCATTTTATCTGGAGCTGTGGTAATCAGTTTGTGAAAACTGTGATTTTTCTCTCAGACGTGTTGCATGTTTACAATAATCTGTGTTTTCCTTAATGTCATTTGTAATGCTTTTTATCTTCAGTTAATTTGCATTTAGCTGTAGATTAGTTTGTAGCAATAACCACCTCTTTATTTGCTTTCTGAGGCATTGTTTCTTTCTGTGTTGTATAATGTAGACTTGTGCCAAATAAGCCCAGTGGTATTTCAGCTGGGAACAGCAGACTTTACCTCATTACTGTTTCTCACAACATTTGTAATGCTCTTGTGGGCACATGTGTAAGAAATGTCAACTGAGTCATTATTGGGGTGGTTGTTCTTACAGCAGGTGTTTTAAAGGCAAAATTTCAAGTCTCTGAGCAAAAAGAGACCAAATTCCCAGTCAAGAATCCATAATAAGCAAATAGGTGAGCCCTTTCTCTTAGATCTAGCACAGTTCTCTTCCCTGACACCCCTCTGTCCTGCTGCACGTACATGAAGGCAGTTTGGCAGCTGAACTCAGCACCAGGTCCAGGGTTAGTGTGTAGGGACTGCCTTTGAGAAGGAGCCTTTAATGTTGCTTTAGCATAAAAAGGCAGGTGGGTCTGATTTTTAACAATACACCACAGTCATGGTGTTAAATCTACTACAAAATTCAGACATCTGCCTTTCTGAGCAGCTGTAGCAGAGACATGCAGTGCCTCTTCCACACTCAAGTTTTATTTTGCCCAAACCTATTTTAGATTTAAACCCCATGGAGGTGCCTTTTGCTTTTGTTTTTTACATGTCTTTTGTATGTCACTGATATGAATCGCTTGGTGCTGCAGTTGCACATCTCTTGTGTTTGTGAAGTGAGCACCTTTCCACCATCTTTTCATTTTTAATTTTCTGCTGTATGGACTAGGCGGTAGGAATAATGCCACTGACCCAACAGTGAATTGAAATCCGTTGTTTGACTGAGCAATTAAACGGCTTCTCTGATAAACCTGGATGTTAATGACCATGGAATGGCATAAAATAAAATGAAATGATCAGAACAGGCAGCTCAAGCTCACTCTGTAAACATCTAGGTTGGCTGAAGTGCAGCAGTCTGTGTTTACAGCAGGGCTGGCAGGGGAGAGGTGTCAGTGTTCATCTGCACAAGGGCGAAGTCCGAGTTTAAGCTGCTCATAGAGAAACGTGAATCATTCTTGATTACCACCCCCAGAATCCTATGAGGTGTCTTGCCACTGAAAAGATGACTGGGCTTGAACAGGTGCTAGCATTGGGCAGCAGAGAGAAAAAAACACCTAAGAGGTCTTCAGCACCTCCAGGTTAATCTGGAAAATGCCATCTGAACACTTTGAGAGGTTTTTCAATCGTTCTAGAAAGGTGGTTTGAGTTGGTTTTTATTATTTTGTTTGGGTTGTGTTTTGTTGTTGGGTTGTTTTTTTGGTTTTTTGTTTTTTTGGTTTTTTTTTTAAGTTTTTATATTTACTTGGCTGTGAATTTTTTTGTGAGATGGTAAGAATAAGAAATAGACTAGGTTGGTTGCTTTGGATAGTCCAGATCAGCAGCTGTTTATCACAGCACTTTTAAAGATCTGGCATATTTAATTCCCCTGATTTTTTCCATTACATGTTATTTTTAGAATGTGGTAACTTTAAATAATAATAGGTTTACATTCATTTATTTAACATTGAATTGAAGTGGCGCATCTTTAAGGTAATAGTGACATACCAAATATGTATGAAAATGTAAGGAACTGTTTAGTAACACAGAACACACTGGTTTGGGTTATAGTTTACTTTATTGCCACTGTTTGTGAATGAAGTTATCTACAAACATTACTTTGGCACATAATAATGAGGAGACAGAAACATTTCTGTATTTTAGGATGGCCAAACTTGTGTCTGAATTACAAAATACAGAAGTTTTACAATAGGTATTTTTAAGGATTATTTGGAAGCTGAAGGTTGTGTTTTCAGGACAGGAGCTTTGCGAGTTATGTTAATGTGTTTATTTTAGTGGATTTATTTTAGAGTTGTGCCATTCTATATTTTCAGAGTTAGGACAACAACGCAATGGAAATACAAGAAATACACAAACCGCTGTCGTTAATTAAAAAATGGATAGGTAGTAAATGCTAGTTGCTTTGGTAGTAGGAATGGTTTGCTAAATTTAGGATGAAGGGACCCAAGGATACTGACTCAGAGTGTTTGTTTCCTAGAGGAGCCGAAGCCCAGGTGGTTTGTGCTGTACCAACGTGTAAAGGATGCAGAAGATGCGGAGCAGCAGAGTTGGGAGGAGCTGGTGCTGCTCTGCTGGGCACTGCTGTGCCCAGGGTGCAGTGGCAGTGCTGGCACAGTCCCAGCCTGGCCCCGTGTCCCTGTCCAACACCTCCTCAGCAAATACACCACAGGAGAGTGGACCAGACTGGGAGCTCATGAAAGCTGCAAGAGCCTCCCAGAACCGGTGTGGTTGCTGGGTGATTACATCATGCACAGATAGGCCTGGGAACAGTCTTGACCATTTGTTCAGAAGCGGTGACAATGTCTCATTTCCCAGCCAAGAGCATGAGTCAGGCTGCTCAGCTCAGTTTTCAAGGAAGAGGGCAGCTCCACGGACTGCTTCAAAATGTCTCTTGCCTGAAACAAATCAAGCTTTCACGCTGGCTTCTGCAGAGGAGTTTCTTGCAGGCTAGTAATCTCAGTGTACTCTCTACCAGGCTGGAAAGGAGCTGGATTTACACATTTCTAGAGAGCAGTGCATTAGAGACAAGTTCTGTTCACAAGAAACTGGCCCAGGTTGCCTTCTGTTTTACATTTTTACTTCAGCTTTCTGAGGAGATATTAACAAAACAGTTCACTATATTTAGAATGCTAATGGCAGTCAAGTTACATCAAAAGAGGGATCTATTATTACATTGACAGAATGTCACTGGCAGAAATCAGCTATAACTTGTTCTGCATGTCATTAGCTGGAAAAATCACAAGCAGATTTTTAGCATTGATCAAAATTCCGTTCCTCACTGATTTTTTGCTGTGTTAGACCTAAGACAGAATAAGAAATTTTTCTTGGGTGTATTTTAGTACGCAACAGAAATTGCACTGCTCGAAGCCCATTTTTGCCTCATGATAGTTTATGCATTCATTCCTCCCTTGGAAATTATGTTTACTTAAGTTAGTGAAAGCTGGGCGAGGTCTTTTTACATTTAAAAGAGATTTCCCACATATCTCTCTTTGATTGTCATATCCTTCAGTGCACTTGTCCAAATCCTACCCACATGCCGCTATGCAGATGAGGCACTCCCACATAGGGAATGTTCTGCACAGAAATCATGGAACGCCTAAGCAGCCTTTTTTTTCTTTTTAAGAAATAGACTCCTAAAAACTATTCTAAAGGCAGCACAATTCTGCCCACCAGCTGGGGATAATGTAGGGGTACCTTTAAAATATATTGTTATGTAAGCTGATGGAAAAAAAAAAAGAAGCAAAAATGGCGAAGTTTTGCTGCAGCTTTAGAAAGTTGCCAGCTGCCTGACATGGGAGAATAAACTGGTTTAATTTACTTAAGCTATATGATATTTAAGTCAAAAACCTGATAGATTTATCTGGCAAACCTCTACATCCTTGACTGAAGAAAACTACCATGATAAGACCAGGGTAAGGTTCATTTGCTCTTAATACTTTTGCGAAGTATCAGCCGTCCTTCCAGTGCTGATGACCACAGAGGTGGCAAAGCTGGTGTGTTGATTGTCGTTTGATTTGCAGTTTAATACAGCTTTAATTTGCTTTGCCAGGTTAGAAAAGGGAGCTCTGCTGTGTTGGCCAGTCCCAGGGAGAACTGTGCAGCTCTTTCACACCTTCACTGCTCCCTTCACTGTGGCTTCTTTTGCTGCCTTTGATAAAATCTCTTGTCGATTGTTCCCTTTGCAAATGCTTTTTGTGTGCTGTTTGGGGAGCAGCTTTGCTTCAGAGGAAGCTCCAGGAGCTCCTCTGTGCATGCTCACGGTGAGAGAACTAATTACAGGGGAATTTATAATCGCTGGGGCTTTAAGGTGGTAGATGAATGTAAAATGTACATGCGTCACAAATTGCTATTTTCTACAAAAATTGTGGGTATTTTTTTTTTAAACCCTAAACCAGTGCTCTGAACACAATCTAACATTGTGGCTCAAACATTTTTAAAACCTTCCTTGTTCTGTTGCAATTTGAACTAAAGCAGACATTAGAATCTGCATTCTCTTATGTGTTGTATTTTTCTTATACTTTTTCTTATTAGTCAAAATTAATAATGATAGAATTTTCTGTTTGATTCTTCATAGTTCAGTGACTGGTTTCCATATGTTGAAATAAGTAACTATTTAAAGCCATCTGTTTCCCTTGGAAGTAAGAGTATTTTCATTAGTGATCAGCATTTAGCAGATACTTGAAAAATTAAATTCAGGCTAAGTTTAAGTTGATCTTTCTGGACATTATTCAAACAACAATGTATGGTATAGTTAAAAAGCTATAGGGTTTTTTGATTGATAATATTTGCATTTGGCAATCACCTAACTCAGACATTAAAAATAAGTGTGATACACAAAACTGAGCAAGAAAGCCTCCCCCTAATTAGCTGAGTGGGATGTAAGACGTGTATAGGCCTTATTCAGGTCTTTTCCTTAAAGGTAAATTTATCTAATTAGGTGCTGGCCAAAAGCAGTTTTCTATGTCCATATTATCATCGCTAAAAATTAGGAAGACATTTAGATTATCACTCAAATCAGAAGTTCTGTCTCCTCCTTGCTTTTGTTCACGATAATACAATTTCTCTGCTAAGTTTTGGATGCTACTGACATTCTCAGCTTGTTCCTGGGAAAAGCCATAAAATCCTGAGTCAGGTCACTTGGCAGTCAAGTGGAAGAGAAAACTGCTTTTCCGCTATATTGTATTGCTTTAAATTGCAAATGTCTTTGTATTTGCTTCAGGTTTTTGTTTCATTTTGTTTTGTTTTTAATCCTGCTGTTGCACTCTCTGTGTTAGAATCTAAGATTTATATTTCTTTGACTGTTTAATGTTTCCTTTCATCGCCTTCATAAATAGTAATGACTAGCTTATGTATATCCAGGGAAGTAAGGCAAAAAGCCCTTGAGTGTGCCAAGTCTGAAAAAATTTAAATTAGTGTATCAAATGTTAGAAGAAGAGGAATTAAGGCTCTTATCAGCTAACCATAAGCCAAGAATCTTTTAAATTCTAACAATGGTCTGGTGGATACAGCTAAATCTGGCTTTACTTAAGAAAGACAATAGCAGGCGTGTGGTTCAAAGTAAAAGATTGCACCTTAATAAAAGCTGTTTAACATATTATTCTAAATCCACAGAAAGGCAAGTTTTTATTCCAAGGTGTAGATCATTTCTGGTAGGGGAATCCCACAATTTTTAATGAACATGTTTCTCTTCCTCACTTCTAATTAGCTCCAGCACTTACATTGCAGGATGCCAGCCTTCAACGCTGAGATTTCTGATGTTAATAAAGCACTCGAGGTGGTATTTAATTAGAGTGGTGCTAGGAAAGACCTGAGCAGGGCTGAAACACTAATCCTTTTGCACTGCCCAGTGTCCCCTTGTGGTTGTGATTGATGAGTTGATTTCTCTTTGCAACTTCATTTGCATGGTGTGGCAGTCCCCGCAGGCAGAGGTGCTGTGCATTTCTGGATCAGAGCTCCCCGTTAGGACAAGCTAATGTGCTAAATGGGGTAGGGATGGGGTGAAGAGCTCTCCTAGCTCCTAAGCAACCTATTATATAACGGGTTTATGGTGGGTGATGTGAGTCCCCATGTAAATGCTGGTGTTTGTAATATCTTTATCTCTTTTTACCTTGAAAATGTGTATTCTACCACTCGCTATCTGTCCTACCCTTTCCCTCTTCTATTTATCTCAGTTCTTGCGTTAAAATGATCGTGTCAGGTAGTGGCTGCTATGAGGAATGGCTGTGGAGCTTTTTTTTTTTTGATTCATAGAGGTAAGCTGAATTGGTCAGGATTTTCTTGAAAAAATAGACATATTTTCATCCATATTACTAGAACTCTTAGTTAGTGAAATTCTAACTCCAGTTCGAAACTGCTGTAATGCAGGGCTGTTTCTTTTTTGCAACCAAAATATTGCAGCAGGGCTATCCAAGCTCCTTCTGCTGTCAGTCTGCTTGGCCACAAAGACAGAGCCCTCAGCACTCTGCCCCTGAGAGCTGCTGCTCCTGGGAGCAGTTGGGACGTGCTCACACCAGCTGAGCTCTCCGTGTCCCCCACCTATGAGCATTTACAACAGTGAATTTCTGCTGGATGGGTATTCTTGCTCTGGCAGCAGAGGAAGCCAACACTATCCCGGCCTGGGTAAGCAGGAGAGTAACCAGGAAATTGACAGAAGTGATTTTCTCCCTTTACCTGGTACTTGTTAGATTGCATCCAAGGTATTTGGCCCAGTTTGTGGCTCTCCAATACCAGAGAGAAGGTTTAGCACAGGGCCCCCAAGACGTGCTGGAGCATATGGGAGGAGGCTGAGGGAACTGCACTTGTTCAGCCTGGAGAAGGGAAGGCTCCAGTATGACCCCACAGCTGCCTTTAAATGCTTACAAAGAGGGTATCAAGAAGGAGCAAGTCTCTTGCCAAAGGTTCGTGGTGGGAGGATAAGAGACAACAAATTGGAATAAGTGGTTATGAAGAAAAGCTTTCCCCATGAGAACAGTTCTGCATTGGAACAGGTCGTTTGGAGAGTTAGCTTTTGTCTTTAGTGCTTTGATAACAATGGATGTAGCACAGACATGCAAATCTTTAAAATGCTGTCTGTACCTCCAGGCTCTCCTACCATTGCCTTGCTGCCACTTCAGGGATGGGGTTGGTCCAGCTGTCACTTTCTCTCCTGTCACTTTAGTGAATGGAATCCTCTGCCAGCCTTTTGTTTTAGATCAAACTATCACTGAACCCAAACAGAAGGGAAGAAATATTTAAATCTATGAAAAATAACAGCCTTATGTGTGCACTTGTATAACCTAAAGGGTTACCATCGCTTCTTTTGAGGCTTTAGGCAGATTTTTATTTTCCAGTCACGGCTAATCTCTCAGGTCAAGTATTTATTCCTTTTGCAGTCTTTCTTCTTGTGTGAGTGAATGTGTGTTTTTAAGCCAGCAAAGGTATTTGCTTCTCTGAGTTCACAAGTGCAGACTTTTTCAAGTCTAGGTGTCTCCACTCACATTTGAAAATAAATTGTCAGAATGAATGATTCTTGCAAATAGAGTAGTTATTGCACATTTTCCTTACTAGTGGTCAAGGGATATTCCTGCAGATTGTCCCAACCTTGCTTGTTTTGCATCAGTGTGCTGTTAAATGGAGGGAGTACCCGCACAGATCATTGCAGGAATGGCTGTGGAACTTCAAGAAGCTCCAGCTGGGTGCTCACAGTCTCCTGGTTGAGACAGAAAACATATATTATGTGCCCAGAATTTGTCTGATTCAGTGGAGAACGGGGTTGCATACACTGAACCGTTTTTAGGGTCCAAAAAGCCAAATCAACTGATAGTGCAGCTGCATGTAAGGGGCTTTCTAATTTCCTCTGACCTTGCAGAGGGTAACATGTTGGGCATTGTCGTTTCCTTGATGATCATCTGACTGCAAAGTGCGGCATATTCATAAAAACCATACGCATCCCAAAATCTGAGCTAACGTAGCGTCCCGGGAAACAGATTCATCTTGCTGCATCATAACTGTGCTTATACTGCACTGTTCCTGCTCAGTTCTCGGGCTTAAAGTTAAAAAGATGGAACAGTTTCTACAAAGCAAAACCACTGATATGCGAACTGAAAAAATACGTTCAGCAGATGTCTTCATGGGACATATTTATCCCTTAAAAGTGAAATGCACCTCGTGCAGGGTGTGCAAATCGCCCTACTGCTGCCAGAGAGGTTCAGTGCTTTGTCATTTACAGCAATGTGCAAAAACTGGGGTTTTATTTGAATGTAAAAGTTTGGATTCTGCTAAACTTCTAATTGTGATGAGCTCGTTCAAGGGAAAGGACTTCCTTGTTTGAAACTGAGCTCTCTGTGTCTGCCCCATCTGGTTACGTCCTTGAAAACATCTAAAATTCCTCTTTTCTTCCACGGTCACTGAGAAAACTGTGCTTTCTGTAGAGAGGCAGTTTGATTGTCAAAGGTGATCCTGCACAATAAAGTTTTCTGGGAAGTAGAAGTTTCATACATGAAAAAAGAGATTACTTCCAGATAATTATTGATGAATATTGGTATCACTTCTACTACTGGTTTTCAGAGACCTGTTTTGAATCTGGTTAACCACGGTAGCTGGATAGAGTAGCCTAGAAATGCAAAATACATACTTCTGAGTATCTTCACCCACTTCTGAGTATTTTTATATTTTTGGCAGATATTTTTTCTTTTTCCTCCTGAAAGCATATATAAAAACTAGTTTTCATCTGAATTACATGGGGGTTCTTTTTCTAGGTTGCAGTTAACATAGAGCTGACTAATGGTACATACCTGACAAGTATGGTTGTAAGGGGTTTTGTTAGGGTGGATTAATTATTCCTTTGTAATACTTAAGTAATTTCTATTTCCAAACCCAATGCTATTTGTGGATGAACCACAGGCAATTTTTAAATAAAACTTGCCTGAGATTATTCTAAAAAAAACCCAAACCAAAAAAACCCCAACAACCAGAGTTTATTTTAAAAACTTGCAGATGAATAAGAGAACTTGAGGGCCTGCAAGTTACAGCGTTGCTGTGGAGTTTGTTGGCATCAGAAATTTGCATTGCTGAAGGGAAAGCTTACTTCGTCTGAGCTTCTACACAGACTGTTGGGTGCTCTGCTTTTATATTAACCCATTTGTCTTTTTGTTTTGTGTGATTCTATTAAAACTCTTTTCACCTAACACAATGGGAACAGGCTCTGTGGCTCAGGCTGTGTAGTACCTTGCTAATTTGTTTATTTGTTTTTAACTGTTATTTTAAATGCAAAGGTGCAATGATGTTGCTCTTTCAGATTCACAGGATGTAAGATATTAGCAAGCAAACTCTAGCAGCAAACTATGCTCTTAAATGTCTGGTTTATGTTTGTAAGAAAGGGAAACAAAATGTAAATAGTTTAAATTGTCAAAGACCAAGAAAGAGAGAAAGTGGGATCAAGTTGAGGGTAGCTTCACCCTTGCTCTCACTTTTCTGCATAGAGCAATAGAGACTTTTGCAATGTGCACTGCTTAAATTGTTTGAATTAATGTCATATTCTCTGTTTAACTGGAAATATTTTATATCATAATTTGTTTGCTTCTGAAGCGCGTGAGAGGCCTTGAGTTCAGGTTAACTGGTGTTCAATCTGTGTTACTAATATGAAGTTAAAATAATAATTTCAAAATTTTATTTTATAATCCTTATTAGCGAACAACATATTGAGATCAATTTACTATGCCTCATAACTCTCCATTGAATTTGGTTCTTAGTTTGATACCATGAACACATATGTGTGTGTGGCACTAAAATTGAATTTAGCGTGCATTGCTTTTCTTAATTGATGCTGTTAGTCACTGCAGACCTCTTTACTGGAGGATTTAAATTTACCTTTTGACCTTTTATTAACTGAAATTAGCGGATTTGATTTTTCTTGCTTTTTTCCCCCCTACTATTCTTTAGAACTGTTGGCAGGAGACATGTTAATAGCTGTAGAATTTAGGAATCTATGTTAAACACAGAACATTTTTGTTAATACATGAAGTCAACCGAGGAGCATTTACACAATATCTACATGTATATATAAATATACCATATAAGTATATGTTAATATACTTACCCTTTCTTCAAGACCAACAAATGGGTATTTCCATAGTTGTGTCGAGTTCCAAAATATGTTTTCATCCTCTGAATCATGGATAATTGGCTACAATGGTGTCTCCAATAAATGAGAGCAGTTGAAAAATTTCTCTAAATCGTACCAGTCCTGTAGCCTGATTCTGTTCAGAATAGCTCCTAGTTACATGAGATATTTTGCATCAAAGTTAAGATACATGTGGAGGTCATCCCTTGCTTTTTTATTCAGTAACTTAGGCAGAATTTATGTGTTACCATGTCAATCAGATAAAATTTTGTATCTACTGCACTCCCAATTGCTGCAGTAAATATTAAAGGGGAGAATCAGACTGTTGTGGGTAGATGTAGAAAGAGCAAGCAGTAAATAAGGACAATATGAAGAAGAGGGAGAGGGGAAAAGGGAGGTTTAAAATACTTGGAAAAGTGAGTCAGAGTCTGAATGAGAAGAGAGAAGAGTTCACTAAAAGGCTTGGCAAACTAGACCTGACTTTGTAGAAGTGGATTCTGCCTTTTAGTTCCCTGTTTTGGATCCTGAAATCTATCCATCCAGTCTTCATCTCCTCTGAGGTGGACTGAGTCTGCCTAAGTGCATGCCTGACATATGTGTCACTTAACAGTTCTGATTGCTTTCCCAGAATTAAATTCATGTTTCAAAATTTTTGTTGTATTTAGTCTCTGGCAGCTGAAAACTGGCTTTTTTTCTGATGGATTATATAGCGATCGTTTTTCATTGTTGTTCAGATAAGCCATTAAACATACATAGAAAAATGCATTTTAGTAAACCCCCATCCAGTTTGTGTATTGCATTGCTCAGACACCTTTTCCAGAGCACAGTCCTTCACATCCCTGATTCTAAATCTGATGGAAATCAGCAAGCATTAGTGAGCAGGTAAGTTATTGGTTCTTTTAAAATGTGTTCTTAACACATTCAAAAGCAGATGATGGTATTGCTTTACTCTCAGGAAAATTAGCAACACTCCTTATGCCTTTTGCTGTCCGAGGAAAATGCCTTTGCTGTTACATGGGAGAAGAACACCAGTCATTGACAGGACACACGGTGCTGTCACCATGAGTTCAGGCGTATTTGCTGTGCATTAAAATGACAATGGAATAGATTAGTTTGAGGGTATAACATCTACCAAAATTGTTCTATACAGATATCAGAATATTAAATAAAAGGAAAAGGCTTCATAAAGTCTCGTATAATCCCTCTTGTTCTGGGTATATGAGCAGGTATTCAAGTGTTTTCCTTTAAGTACGCTGATATGATTAAATTTAACTTGACACAAGTGATGTACTATACCATGTGATTGTAATATTTAAAAGAAAACCACTTTTCTGATTGAATACCTGCTCGCTATCAATTCCTGTGTAGCAGCATCTAATCTGAATTTCTTCTGCAGCTAAAACGCAAACGCATTTGCTGTATTCTCCATCTCACTGGATGCGCACTCAGCAAATGCAAAACTGCTTCAATATTTCTGGTATCTTATTTAATCTAATGTTCTACTACAAAAGCCAGCCAGTTCACATTGATTATAAACAGTTTCCAGGCTATAACTTTTCTCTCCCAAAAGTGGTGTGTGTGTTTTCACTAATTCTAGCGCGTGGATGCTGTGGCTGCTGTCCAGGCCCCTGCACTGTGCACACACAAACGCTGTTGGATGTGGTTGCTGTAGATCAGCCATATGCTTTTGCTCGACGTGCCAGAGCTTTTCTCAGTGCTATTTCAGTTTTGGAAATACCTCTGCTTCCGCCACCTCTTCCTTACACACAGAGGGACAAAATAAGACTGTAAACCGGGAAAGGTAATTTTCATCCAGTCCCACAATATATGCTATTTTAAAATAATGTCTCGTTCAAAGCAATGGTTTTTAAGGCTACCAGGGTTAAGCACCTGTAGCATAGGCAGAGAGCAGCTTTGCAGAAAGATTTACTATCATATGAATATGTTCAGTTTTGTGGAGACGGTCCAGTAGTAAAATAAATCTCCAAAGATGATGTGCAGGGAGAGGCCATATAGATTTGCAGATTTGAGACCAGTTTTAGTCCCTATTCTGGTGGACTGTGGAAACGAAAATACAGGGACAAACTGGCTATTCCTTTCAGTAGTAACAGAAGCTTTTTAGAGATTTACTGACGTAGAACTTATCAGTCAGAACAGTCAGTGAATGTCTTTGTTGTGGGAACCGTTACAGGATTTTGTCCATTTTCTCCATAACTGGAGATTCCTTGTAGCACACTATTAATAGATTTTAGTTTGTTTTGGGCAGTTGCAACATTCAGCACTGTTTAGAAATATATTTTGCTTTGCATGAGCACATCTTAGTGCTTTTTTTGTCTCCTCGTTGAGAAGGTCTTTACCGTCCTCCAGTACCGTGGCTTAGGTTGCTGATGACAAACCTTGTTGGATAAACAGTTCCTTTGTAATGCTACAACAGCATCTTAACATAAACATCCACTGAAGTATGCAAATGATCTCGGTGATAAACAAGCACAGCAAAGTGTGGCTGAGGCAGGAAGCCAATCTGTCTGTTCCTTGTGCCCAATGATGTTTTGATTGTCATTTTAATCTTAGGAGTAAATAACATCAGCGATCATGTTCCATCATTTAATTTCAGTGCCAAAAAAATGAGTGCTGCTTTAGCTGGCATCAAACAAGATAGCATTGCTGTGGTAGTTGGTCATTGCAGCTCAGGTCACCTGTGTTCCATTGTAAATAACAAAATGGTGGAAATCTTAAAGAGAGACTGGAAATAGGCATTCTCTGAAAGCAGTATCAAATAGTTAATGTCCAGATTTTTTTTTTTTCTGGACAAAACCTTTCTTGTCACCTTTAATGTCTTTGAATTAAGAATGTCTTACTTCTAGCTAGGGCTCCAGTGGTGAAATTCCCATTTTTGTCCTTAAGTACCTGAGCAATACTTCTGTGCTTCTCTTTATTTGCCAAGCCTTGACTCCATCACTTGCAAGCTCATATTTTGTGTCTGTCTTCCTTAAGAAACTTTCTTCATAGCCCTGTAGGCCTGCTCAGTATCTCCTTTCCTAATGAATGGTTTGTTCTTGCATGCTGAGGTTCTCTTTAATCAACATCTCAATCAGGCAGCTACCTCGGGCCGTTTCCTCTCCTGGGTAAACCTTATGGATTCCTAACATTTCCCTGGATATACTGAAACCTCTTCTTCTGAAGCCCAGTTTTATAACTCTACTGCCGATTTTCCTGGTTTCCTCCAAATTCCCAAAGTCAGTCATGTCCTTGTTTTTATGGAGCTTACCACGTAAATCAAACTCTTAAATTTACCTGGTTTAAGCAAAGTAAAACAAAACAAACCAGCTTGCATTTGATCATTTGGCACGGTTTTGCAGGAATTGTTGTCATTTAACCCGGCTCGATCTGGCTTCCAAAGCAGCCCTGTATCCAAATAGCTGAGCAGGGATGATCTGTCAGCTTTGCTACTTAAGGCAGCTTATGGCATTGCATTTTCATTTCCCTCACTAGCTGACTGTGTTCCTTGTTTTATTTCAGGTGAGTCAAGTAATGATCTCCCATTTGTGATACTGAGGCTTGGACCTGTATCACACATGATGGATGAACTGTGGTTATTGTGGTGCTGCCCTGGAAAATGATTCACTGTGAAGGATTATGAAGAGAAATGTCCCCTTTCTTTTATGAGGCTCCATCAGAGCTCAGCAGTGAGAGACTGTGCCCCCCGGTTAAAAGAGGTCACTTACAGTGTTCAGTTTAAGGAGGTGACATGGGAAGTTCAAACTCCACTGGGTGCTGCTGCCCTTAGGCTTGGGAGGTGGCTCTGCTCCTTCTGGTGCAGCCGCTCCAGTGGTGCTGAGTGAAGCGCACAAAGGTCTGCAAAGGTCTCCAGTTCTGTGTTCTTGGTTCTCTGTGTGGAGTCCTTGTGGCACTCCTCACTCATCCTGCCTGGTATTTGGTTTATCTATCACCATCTAATTAGGTAGGTGTGAAACTGTGATCCCCTTTCTCTCTGGCACAAATGGCTTTCAAGGATGTTTTGTCAGCACAGGCCTGTAGGTTCACCACTTGCTATGGCTGACAGATCTGGTCAACACTTGGCTCTGTTCTATGGTGTGTCCATTGCAAAGCCAGCTGAAACTCTGGATGAGGTGGCATCTCTGAACTGGGAACAACTTGGTGACAACTGTTAATGTCAACGAGATTTAATTGCTCCATTTAGACACTTTTAGGAACCAGCTGTATCCAGTCCCAAGCTCCTGAAAAATTCTGTCAGGTTTTTTTAGAGTAAACTGGAACTGGGGTGCTGAATTCTACTTACAGCAAACCTTGAATGAATTATTTTAGCTCTGTTATAAAAACTTACCAGAATTCTAGAAACGATATGTTGAAAACCATATACCTGCAACTGGATTTGAATGCTGTTCAGTTTTCCCTGCGGAGTCCAAACCTTTGCGGAGTTCAATCCTTTACCAGTAAGGTATCATTTAGAGAAGTTTTTGACTCAAATTCTGGAAATAGTTATGCTTGTGCGAGGGTTACAAGGCAGGAACTGTCTCAGTGGAATCCAGAAGGAAAGGTTACAAAGCACAGTGCAGGGTTGTGCCTGAACCAGACATAGTCTTGCGACATAAGCATGGTTTGTCACCTGGGTTGGTATGTCCCACATTGTCAATAAATGTTGTAGCAAAAAAACCCCAAAACAAAACAATTTTAAAAAACTGGGTTTTTCAACCACTTTAGTAGAAAGATAAGAAAATGGACATACTAGCTTTGTTACAATCCAGCTTTAAAAGTTGGCAGTGGTTTTCAATAAATTAATCTTTGAAATAAATTTTATTTCAGAAGAGAAAATGGAGATAAAATTAGAAGACTTATATGGCTGTAGTTACTGTTATAGAGGTCATGCAGAAGGCAGAGAAAACGACTCCTTTCTATGGAGATGTAAGGCAGTGTTCCTCTACATATGCTGAGAACGGTAACATTTGGCAGAAAATGAAAACTTGTCGTAGTTCACAGCATTAAATTAAATCTTTTGTGAAACTTGTCTTGCCTGCACTATAAGAATTGCCACTTCCATACTGCTCTGGCTGTGGATTAAACAAACGAAAACATATTTTTCTAAGGAAACATCGCAATACATCTCAAAGAACTGGTTCTCTCAGAGACATTGTTTCTTGAGGACAGAAAGCAGGCTAGAAGTTGTAACTAGCCTCTTCCTTCTCAGTAAATCTGTTATGAAGAAAGTCATCACATAGGATAAAAGTATAAAATCCATTTTGAAGCTATTCTGCAGCTGTTGAAATGACATGGAATCACAGAATGGTTCAGATTGAAAGGGAACTTCTGAAGCCATCTAATCCCAACATCCCTTTTAAATCTGGGGTAACTACACCGATTGGGTTGCTTAGGGGCTTTTAGGGTTCAGGTTGAAAGTCTCCAGGATGCCATAACCTCTCTGAGCAGCATTTTCCTGTGCTTAACTTCCCTCTTATTCATTATCTTACTCTTTAGAGCTCACCAGAATTTACCTTTCAGGAACTTTTAGCTGTTGCTCCTTGTTCTGTCACACTGTACCTGTGGGTTCTGTCTCTGTAACCTTTGGTTAAGGGGAAGAAGATGCAGTTAAGTTGTCTGAGCCCTCCCTTCTGCGGGTGATGCTGAACCAGCTCCCTCGGCCTCTGTCATGTGCTCCAGCCCTGCAGCTGCCCTGGCAACCCACCCCTGAACTCTCAAGCACATCTCCTGTCCTGGGGCACTCCAGACTGGTGTTACAGATGTTCTCCCAAGTGCTGTGCAGGGAGGAATGCTCCCTTTCCTCACCTCATGGACCACACTTGGTGAATGCAGCCTGCAGAGCAGTTTGCTGCCTCCAAGGCAGAGCGCTGCTTTGTACCCAGCTCTGCCCACCAGGACTCACAGATCCTTTTCTGCAGAGCTCTCTCTGGCTGGGCACTCAGAGCCTGGGCCAGTGCGAGGGATTATCCTGTCCCAAGAACAGGACTTTGGCCAGGTTCTTGTCAGCCCACTCCTGGAGCTTCTGCAGAGCCCCATAACTGCTCCCTGTTTGCTGTCACGTGTGAATTTGCATTCTGACACTTCATGTATGTCTTTTATGAAGATGTTCAACAAGTGTTGGACCTGGTCTCGATGCCCAAGGGCTGGAACTGATAGCTGACTGAGTTAAACTTCTAAAGATTGACTGCCACCCCCTTTAAAAGCCACTATTCCAGATGGCTTTTCATGCACCTTTTATGTTTGCAACCCAATCCTTTATTTTTGCCCTCCCTCCCCACTTTTTGGGTACAAGGATACTGCATCATACTCATTATGCACTCGTAAAGGTGTAAAACAGATGAGTTGTAGTTTCCTATACTGACTTGTGGATAATGACAAGCTCCTTTTATATTTTCTTTTAAAAAGTGTTTTAAGGATCAATTCTCATTGTAGATATACCTGAATTCTTCAGAGTGGCTGGCTGTATGGCTCTTGAGGCCATTCTGGGGAGCTGCATTTTTCAAATGTGATGAAAAAATTTTTCCAAGGGAAATATTGGTTGATGGAATATAGGGTTGAGCTGCCATTGAAAAGACCTTCAGAGTCAGAGTTGCAGAAAGTGAGGGAGAGGCAGAAGATTTAAAAAGAAAGATTTAGGTGTTAATGTGGAAGTAAAACAAATCAGTGTGGCAGAATCATGTCCACTTGGGCCATTGGAAATAGCAGGAGAAAGAAGTGCCCTGTAGGATAAGGAAAGCTCTGGTAATAACTGACAGCATCATAAAGGCAGTCAGAAGTTTCAGCAGCTGGAAAGAGTGAAGGTGTTGGAGGGAAGGCTTTCTCTGTGTGTCCATAGTATTACGTGCTCTTGAATTCAGGCAGGAATTCAGACTAAGTTTTGGCAAGTTGTTTGCTGCTTTCGGTTAAATGTAAGTAAATGCCCTTTGCAGGCCGTTGGGATGTTTCACTTGCTGGTCTGTTCCATACCTCAGGCACTGACACAAAGTGAATATGTCATCATCAAACACATATGCAGCAGTAGCAAAAGCACAGACTTTTATTGGAATACAGTATGTTATATGTGAAAAAGGCCAAAAGTAAATGTTCCTCTGAAATGGGAGAAAAGCAATGGTACTTTCCAGCTAAGGTTGTAAAGAAGCTCTCTTTTGCTTACTTACTATTATATTTTCCTCCTATGCTCTCTGAAAAAAGTTATTCTGCATCATCTTTCTTACTTTTGAAAACTGAATTTGGCTTTGTCCTGAATCACCCAATCTTCCAAAAAGAGAGGTGGCTGGAGAATTCATTTTGTGTGATTGCAGAAGCAAATGATGCGCATCAAGTGGCCTGGTCAGATAATTAAGCTACAAGAGAGAAAGCTCGCAGAGTCAGTCAGTTGTGATTATCAGTCCGGTGTGGTTGGATGTCTGATTCCTTCTGAAAAATCTGAAGTGGCTGCTTTTATTATCATTAATTGGGGAGTGCCAGCAACAAATCTGGAAGAATTACACTGCCACTTTAAAGAATTCCAATAGATTTCAGTTGGAATATAAGTTTAATGATGAATTGATGACTCTTTGTTGCTCTGCCCACCCCTTAGAATTGGAAGGTTTGTTAGAATAATTCCAGTGTTACGTGTCTGCCCTGCTTCTGAACCCTGATGTCTGTAGGCAGCCTGCAACAGGGTGGCAATAAATGTATATTCTTTGGGGCTGTCTGAATCTTTTTAGGCTGTTTTATTTTTTTATTCCTTTCTTTATTTCTTTAGATAGAAGTTCAATCATTTTGAAGCTATCTCTAGAGCATCCAGGAAAGTCCCTTTAACAGTGAAACATAAGGTTGCTTAAAATGCCTCACAGAACTAAACCTTGGAAGCATTTCTGAAATATTTCCCCTGCTAAGCAAGAGGGATGTCATGAAATGAAACAAAAAAGGAAACAATATTTCATTTGAATGGGAGTATAAAGTACGTTTAATCTAAACCAGGCTAGTTCAGTATCGATGGTTTGCTTGTGGCATTCAGCAGTTTTAAAATACGAACCTTGTTGGTATTAACTCTGCCACATGGAGGAGGAATTAATCCCGTGGAAATGCACATGAGTAGCTGGACATCGTAGCTTTCACAAAGCTAGAGCCCTGGAAATGTAGGGTGTTTTGGAACTTTGAATACAGCCGTGTTAATTTTAAAACAAAAACCTTCAGCTTCCGGCAACTTCCATAGTAGCATTTCCAATGTTTTTTAAACAGCTATTAATGTAGTCAAGCTGTGTATTTTCTCCTTCTCTGTGTAATCATCTGCTCAGTGGTGCACTCCATAAGCAGTAGCAGGAGCCAGAGGAGTGGCCTGCTGTGATTGATGGGGCGAGGCCCGGCACGCCGAAGGAGCCCCATCTGGATCAGGTTTTGGGAGCAGTCAGATGTTGAGAGGGAGGTCAGCGAGCCCTGCATCGGCTCCCCTCCCTCAGCACCCCGATCACCCACACTCCTGCACCCCCTGCAGCGCTCACACGCCCCCAGCCAGCGCTGATGCTCGCTTTGGGCAGATGCTGCATGGCCTGGGACCAGAGCAGCTGCTAAGTTTATGGAGAATAAAGGCAGCACCATGGTACAGCAGGTATTTTCGCTTTTATTTTCACTTGAAACTCTTGATTTTTAGTCAAGCCAGGGCAGTTCTTATAACCAGCTGCACCACTGCATGCAAGACTTCTTAACCCATGTTTTGTTTCTTGAGTCTGAAGGAGGGCAAGCTACGGGGGATCATGTGCGTGATAGATGTAACGGAGCCCTTCTCAGAACCAGCAGGTTTGCAGAGAAATGTTGCATTTTTCTTTGTTTCTGTGCCCTGAGGATACGATGCAGTTTGGCTCATTTAACTACAGTACAGGAGGCTTTCTCTAAATGTGAAATATCTCTTGCCAAAGAAGCAAAATTAACCAAACAGAAAATAGAGCAAAACAAACAATAAACTGTGAGTTCGACTTCAAAATGCAGGCAAGCAGAAAGGTTTTCATTGAATACATTTTTATGCTGCAAATGTGTTTTTAAAAAAAGGAACACTGCATAAGTAATGTTTTCTATGCTCTCTCCTTTGTGTACAAACATAAGAAGCTTCCTTTATGATGTTTTGACACTTCTTATGCACTTCTTAATTATGAAATTCTTTCAGAGCAGGAGATGCTGAAAAGGCATCTGAGACAGTAGGAGCAGTTTAAATTCTAAGCTTTTCTTCAAATGCAGTAGTACGGGTGAAATAGGGGAGCCTTCACTTACCTACATCGCTGGAATCCTTTTTTTTTGGTTCTTTAGAGTTCAGCATTTAACCAGAAAGCAATAAATTTGATTTTATACACTGCCACGTAAAGCATATTTTTCAGTTGAAATGTGGTTTTCATTAAGACCCGGGCCAGAACATTTAGCAGAGCCTGACTGTCTGCCATCCTTTGTTCTCCTTGCTGTTGCCAACAACCACTTTTTTTAAAAAACCGTGCACAGTGAGCATTAAGGGGTCATTTAATCTTAAAGATACTTGGAACTGGGTCTGAAGGGACAACCTCTGTTTAGCCTCTCCTGCCTAGGTGGTGTTCAACCATGCCTGTGTACTGTCACATACAGCTTTGAAATTGCTCTAGTACCTGAGTTCATAGGCTAATTTAGGATCAATATTTCTTGTTGCTTTTAGGGCCATTTCATATTTTCAACTTAATGCATTAGAACTTATTATTTCTTTTATTCATTTCAGTTCACTGTATTTTAAAGAGCGCAATAAAGGAACATTTTAGGTGATTTTATTTAAAGAATATTGGTTCCTTAAAATTTATTCAAGTTTATCTGACTGTTGTGTATCCATCAACCACATATACATGTTTGTATATACACGTGGTTTCCATCAACCACATGTATATACAAACGTGTGATAGCTGACACTTCATTGTTCTTGATATAAATTAGTATTTTGAACAATAAGCTTTGGCTATTATTAGCCAAGTAAATAGTACAGAACTTATTTACACAGACATGCTTTTATATTACATTGTAATGCTGTGTCTGTTGAATTAATTATGAATAATAAATTCACACTAATTTTAAAGGTTAGGAAAGGCTTCAGTAGTCTCTTATTTTAAGGGATGAGCATCTCAGATTTATGGTCACTATCATTTTAAACCTAGGGCCTGCAGTCTAAGTGCAAGTTTAATTTCTTTAATGTCCCCTGTCTTCCAGCAATTTAATGAACCTGCAGAGCCTGCACTGATTATCTTGTGTGTCAGTTTTCTGCTCTAAGCATACTGGGGTTGGTTTTTTTAATGGCAAGGCTGTAAATCTCTGAATATGTACAAGTGAGTAAAGAAAAAAAAAAAAGACAAACTTCTGACCTTTCGTTGTGTACTTATTGATGGGGTCTCAGTTATAAATAAGTGAGCCAGACCTCAGCTGAACAAGTCTGATGAAAGAGGTAGAAAAGTCTCAACATTGTGGAGGTTCTGAAATAGCCAGTGCAATTTGCCATTTTGAGATAAATCTAAGAAGTTTGGAGTCACTGGTAAAAATAATGGAAAAGTTCAACCCTCTTAATTAAATATGAGCTGTAATTAGCGCTAGGTGTGGATTCTTTGAATATTAATTAGGGTCCTCATGGAACTGCTGTCAAAGCTTAATGAGAAACAGTGGGGTCTCAACAACATCTGGTTTAGGACTGGAGGTGGTACAAAACCCTGTAGATCAAGTGCACCTGGACATTGGCCCGTGGTCCCTCTGTTGTCACTGCTGGTATTTAACAGCTGCTGACTCCAGTGCCGTGTTTAGCCTCTGACAGGAAGGAATAGCTGAAGGACCAGCACTAACCAGCTCCTGTGTTTCAAAACCAGCCCAGTGAAAATGCTGATAGAGGCAGAATCTGGATTTGCTTTTGTTCATTCTTACCCCTTGCTCAAGTCCCTCCTGAAACAGCTGATTAAAAAATTTAAGGTTGGCTGCCTCCCACACAAGTTTTAAAAATACTTCTTTAACATTTAATGAATGTCTCTGGTGTAATCCAGTCATTCCTGGGTTTTGCTTCATCTGGATTTCAATTTTTTTTTAAAATAGTGAAAATACTAAGTAAAAGAAATAAGAAAGGAACTTGACCATTTTAATATTAGAGGGTAAAAGTATACATTTATAAGAGTTTTTAACTTCCACAGAAATTTATGGGGGCCAGTTTCAGTGCAGCGTTAACCTTGCAATGATGGCAGATATGCAAGCAAATCGTAGTGACTTAACCCTGTGAAGTCAGTAAATGACACTGGTTTGGTGCTAAAGATGGTTGAATGAAGCAATGGAAATCACTCACTCAAGGCCATGCACTAAACCAGCAGCAAAGATGGGGTTAAAATTAGAGAGGGTTTGATTGCTGATCTAAAGTTCTAATTTTTTAGGACACACTGAATGCCTTTTACAAAGGAAAATTCAGTTTTCTCTTTTAAGCCTGTCAAGTACCAAGACTTACTCCTTTGAGAATTCTTAAAAGCTCTTGAGTTTAGGACTAGTTCAGGTCACAGAACTGATGTCTGAATTAGTTGAAATTGGCTGGAAATGCCCTTAACTACAAAGTGCAGAATAATGTCTTTTATTCATCCAGCCTATTTTAAAATTAGGAAATCAAGGGCTGATGAGTACAAATAAAATCCTTGCAATAGTTTTGGGCGGGTACTTGCACATGCTTTGGTGGGAGAATGATGGAGTAGTTCAAAAGATAATGAAATTTGAACTTAAATGTGCATTTTTACATTGCTTGCTATTTAGAGGGATAATTTTATCTTTTAAATTAGTTTATCTGAGGTTGGGATAGTCCCTGCTCTAATGGGCCCTAGTGCTGTCTCAGGCAAAATCACGTTTTGGACAGTTTGTATATAGGTTCAGAAAGATTGTAGTGCACATTTGCTCCTCTAGAATTATTGCTTTTTGGTGTGAGCAAAGCATTTAGTCAGAAGTTTTCTAATTGATTAGTAAATTATTATTATTTCTTATTGATTATTAATAGCCTCAGCTATCCTTTATTATATCAAATGGAAATACGGGTCTCTCTATAAGGACATGAGGATATAGTGTTTTTAATACTACAGGCTAATTGTGATATGGAAATGAAATACTGTTGTCTTCAAATGTAAAACCTTTAAAGCTCTTAAATCTATTTCTTTTGAACATAGAATTTTTCTTTTATGTTATTTAAGGTTTTGAACTGATGCATTTTTAGAGTCAAACATTTAATATTTTGACTGGATCTCATTATTATTTTGCATTTGTGGCACGCAGTTGCTCAATGCAGAGTACCTCAAAGTATTCTGAATATCTCAGGGCAGTATTTCATATCAGTATTTTTAGTGTTTGTTAACAGCATGCACCCAAATCCTGCCCTGCTGTAGGCTGCATATATGGTGTTGTGCAAATAGTAAGTCAGCTGAGCTCATCAGAGCTCTGTGCTGGCATTTGTGCTCAGGAGCTTTCGGAATAAACTGGCTTTGTCCCTCTTCCTTGTCTGAGTTGAGGCATCATTAGTGCAGGCAGGTTTCCCTGACCTTTCCCGGTTAAAGAATAGTCTACAATTATCCCGGGAGCAGCAGATTTGTTTGTCTAATTGTAATAATATTTAATAGGGTTAGCAAAACGCATTTAATACAGATAAGAAATGTTCTCCTCAAGAAGCAAGCACCGTGCCCTTTTCAGGCCAGGATGCTCTCATCACTCCGTGTTATGGGTGCAGGACCTTTGCTTATTTTATCTCACGCCACGTTTCTTCCTTTCTTTATTATTTCTTTTTTCCCTTTGATTTTCACAGGGTAATCAGGAAGCTACAGCACCTCCTGACACAATGGCACAGCCTTATGCCTCAGCCCAGTTCGCTCCACCTCAGAACGGTATCCCTGCAGAATACACAGCCCCACATCCGCATCCAGCTCCAGACTACACAGGCCAAACCACTGTTCCAGAGCACACGTTAAACATGTACCCTCCTGCTCAGACACACTCCGAACAGAGTGCAGCTGACACAAATGCACAAACTGTCTCCGGCACAGCCACAGTAAGTCAAGGTTACAGCTCTTTCTAAAGCTCTGTGTTTCGTGTGTGTTTGTCAATAACATCTCCTCTGTCGCTCTTGGCACTCTTCATTTGCGTTAGGCTTAGTCACCGTGTCAAGGCTGAAAGTCTGTCAAAGTTTGCTGTTGAACCTGGAGAATGTGTTTTCTCTGGTTTTGGAGGTTCTTAGTAAGTGTTGGAGCTTTGGAGTTTAATTTTCAACAGTTCTAGACAAAATGATTAATAGCCAGCCCATGAATCATAGCATAAATTTTAATTAAGTACAATATGGAAAAACATTGTAAATGAGTGTGTGTAGGCATTCATTTGTGGGGCCAAAGAAAGCAACCAAAAAACCCAAAGCAGGCTCATTTGATTATTTTTAATGACCTCTGTGTTTTCGACACAAGTAGTTTTAATAAAAGTATCAATTTAATGATCCTGTACAAAATTTGCTGCGTTAGTATTGCGAAGACCGTGTCTGCAATACTGTATTTTCTAGAGAGCTTGTTTGTGCAGCCGTTACCCAAGTTGTGTGTGGATCTGTGCTAAACAGAGCAGAAATGATAGACTTTCCCTCTATTTGATTTATACGTGAAGTTCTGAACTGTCATGAATTATGCAAGAGACTCCTTGGATGGCTCTACCTTGTAATTTAAGTCACAAATTTCACACATTGATAGTTTAGTGTTTCTGTCTTAATTCTAGAGTGGGACCCAATATATCCAGTGCCAAGAGCTGGCAGATTTTTGAGCCATCAACCAACCCCCTGTGTTACATGTGCAGGATGGAGCACGGAGTAGGCAGTGCTGGAAACATCTCTCCTGGCTGTCCTCATCTTTGCCTCAGCCATGCTCCGTGCCTCAGCTTACCTCCCCTTCCTTCCTGGCTCACATCCAGCCTAAAAGGTTTCATGCATTAGGGCAAGAGGAAAGGGAAAACACATTCTCTTAAATGAGCTCTGCAAATTTATGTTTATTGCCATGCTGCTAATTTCTTTATGTGGGTATGAGCAGGAAAGTAAAGCAAGAGCAAAGGCACTGAAGAATATTCCTTGCTATTATCATGGAGAAATCCTTGTGAATTAATTACACTTTTTGTGTTTTATGCAGTAAAATGTTTTGGTCTTTTTTTTTTTTAACGTGGTAACTTTTCATTGCCCTGAGTTGCCCTTTTCTCCAGTATTGGGAGAAAGTTTAAATTGAAGAGATCCTATTTGCTTGTATCTCATGGCATTCTGTGCAGCTCCGCTGTGTCCCCTCTTACCCATCTCTTTGCTAAGTTAAATTTCTGGTTCTTTCCAGCTTTTAAGATTTGCTTCCATAATCAGTTTGGATTGCTGTCCAACTCTTGTCAAATACCGCTGTCATTGGTTTCGAGCAGGAACCCTAAGCTGAATAGATACTCCAGAAGAGATTGGATATTGACTAAAAAGATAGTCTTTCCTACTGTCCCTTTTTTGTTCTTTTCATATTCTCTGATTTTGCTTGGTTTTTGTGAATATTGCTGTAACCTGAACAATTCACTGAGGTGCCCAGCTCAGCCTTTTCATGTTTTGAAACTCTTTCTGTTCAGTCCTGAAGTAAAATACTGACAGTGCTAAAATCAATGGTAAAAACCCGTCAATGGGAGTGGGACAGGAGCTCATCCCTCATCATTTATTGCTCTCAATTGATTGTGTTTCCTCACCCCGTTTTGATTTTGCAGTTTGAAGAAATGTCAGTCACTTTATCAGAGAAGTCAGGGATGCGTTTTCCCAACATTTTCCATCGCAGAGGCTGCTGAAAAGACATAGTTTGGATTGTCTGCAATGCCCTTATCTTCTTCAAGTGCTCTATTCAATCCCAGCTCTAGCAAATCCAATGATTCCCTGCAAAGTTTCCTGCTTCTGATATGCAAAGAGGCTTTATTGTTATTTGGTTTTGTGTCCTTTGCTATCTGCTCGTACTTGCTTTTTGCCTTCTTAATATCCATCTTGTATTTTACCTGTCAGACACCTTTTCCCTTCTGTTTCCCCTTGGAGTGAATTTCCATTCTCTGCAGGATAACACTTCAATTCCACTAACCTGTTATATTCAGGGAATGTGGTATAGTTATTTGCTCTTTTTATTGTGGATCCTTTCCTTGCATTCTGGTTTCCTTTCTTACAGAGGAATGGACAGAACATTTTGAAGTAGCTCCCATGCTGTTTATAAAGAATTAGATTTCCTTCCTTTTGACTTTAGGCTCTATTTGAGAAAGTTTTAGTTTGGTTTGGTTTTTAAAAAGGTATTTTTTTCTAAATTGCAGTGTTACACTGAAAGTTGGGGATGCTCTCCCTCAAAACAGCGCAATGAATAGGCAGGTTTCCAAGAAATGTGTTTATCTATGGATCTGCACTGATATTAAACACATTTCTCACCAGTTAGGTGTACAAATGAACAGACAAATATTGTTTTCCCAATTTAATTACAGGTACCTAGATTTAAAATCTTATGCTGGGTGTCTTTAGCCATTGCTCTTGCAAACTGTGGAGACTTTATAAATAGATATATGCAGATGGATCCCAGGCAGATTTAACATGGACTTTGTAATATATGAGGGTCCAGCTGTGTACATCTCTCTGTAGGTTTAATATAAGTTTTTATTATGAAAGAGAGGTTCAATAGCACTGTGTCAACATTGTGCCTCCATGTGGTCTTTATTGTTGAAGGAAAAAAATGATTCTTTCTAATTCCTGCTAGCTTTGAGAATAGTTGATTTCCAGTCAAGGAGTTTCGAGTGGAATTGGTGTGGGGACATAGTGGCATTTGTTTGATAGGTCCCAATGTTTTTACTTGGTTTCCTTTCAGTAAGCTGTTCATGACATGCATTTGAAAGAAGAATAATCAATTGGCCAATCATTCACAAAAGAATGCTGTTGTGATTAATGTAGATCAGACAAGCTGTTGGAGGCAAGACCAGTTTTTGAATTTTCTTACTCACAAACTTATGTGCATGTGAAGCTGGATACACCATTAAAAAATGGATCTTAAAATTCTGCAGCGTGAACCTAAAAAACTGCAGGGCAATTGTCTAAATTGTAGAATTACTACCAGAAGTGACTTAATCTGCTCCATGAAGGATTGAGTCCATGCTGAGGTGAGATACATCCCAGGCTTTCTCTGAGCATCCCAGGTTCTTTCTTCTTGTCTGAAAGAATCATACCCTGAGGCTGGAGCTCACGCTGGGTCCAGTGCTACCTAAACCCAGTAAAGATAGAAATAATAAAAATGAATTGGTTCTGTGCAATTTCTCTTGAATCCTTAACTGCAAGACAAGGTGTGATCCCAGCCCAGCTGGAACCACTGCCAGGATCCCCATTTGCCACAAACAGAACAAAACTCCAGTCATCGGATTTATTACGGGTTTGCAGTTTTGTGCAGGGAGCTCTTGTGATTCATGTTCAAAAAGTACTTCATGTACTCTTGGACACCCTCTTTTTCTTCTAGAAAGTGTCTTTTTAGTGACCAGTTTTAATCTATTTAGATAAAATAGTGTACCATGGTATTCTTTCAGAGTAAGTGCTGGAACAAGAGGTGCTTGAGCTGTATGTGCAGGGATTGCTAACTCTGTGATGCTATGAAACAGGAGAAGAGGGACAGGATGAAAGGGTATTAAATGATTAAAGAGAGGATGACTTAGCTGAAATGGTATAAAATCATTGGTAAGTAATAAAATACTGTCAAAAGTAACTTGGAGTCTTCTCTGAGCATCTCTGGTTTTCATCTTTGTGGATCCATGTGTTTGTTAACTTTGAGTAAGGAGGAAGTGCATCTGAGTACATGCAAAAATCAATAATCAACCAGCAGTGGGTTATTTAAGTGCTGGTAGACTTTTGGAGTTGCGTAACATCAAATGTGCTTCAAGGCATTAACAAAAATAGCAAATGGTTTCTTCCTAGAAGGTTGGATCAATAAAAAGTATGTTACAAAGTTATGCTAAAAGTAACATGTCTGATGACTTTGTAGAGTGGTTTAGAGCATTACATTAAATAGTTATGTGTATTAAAGTATTTTTAAGTAAGACATTTAGTCATTTTATGAAATCACCCTTTACCTGTGTACATATATAGATGTAATCCCACTGTGCATAAATAGTTCTGAGTAAAACTTGTGCAGTTTTTGCCTGTGGTTTTCCTGCACAACTTCTGTTGATGACAGCAGGAGATGTGTGTGTAAATAAAAAGGGCATTTTATTAGCTGGGCATGTGTAAGGGAGCAGGTAATAGTAAAATAAATGTTTCTCTAATGTTTCCTGTTCTAAATGTATTATACTAATAATGGAAGTAACTCGTGGTGTGGTAAGAGCTGAGGTTGCAGTAATGCTCTGTGTTTTATCTGCGTATATAAAAAATGTGCTGCTCTAAACTTAATTCTACTTTTGCATAAAACTTGAGATCATTGTGCAGTCTTTCTGTTTTGGACTGAAACTTCACCAGGCTTCAGAAGCTGAAAAGATGTGTGATAAGTTACGTGTTTGGATGGGAGATCTTGAGGGAAAAGGCAGTTTACCTGGAGGAGTGATCCATGCACGGTGCTTTTCTGTCTGAAGTGTTCAGCATCAGCACCCAGCCTGGCATTAGGGGATGCAGTGCTGGTCAAGCCCTGTCAAAGATGTGCAGTGCAGAGGTGTGGGTTGTCTCTGGCCTGGGAAGATGATAAGGTATTTTCCCCCTAACTTCACTGTTAGAACTAAATTTCATCTTGGTTGCTACCAAAATTCCTCTTGTGGCATCCACTGAACCTGGTACTTCTGTGTGATAATAATTGATATATTAGATATTGTGTCTGTTGTTCCAGCTACCTTGCTTAACCTTGAGATGTTGTGTGTGCTTTGGGATCTAATGGCCTGTAAGTCTGATGCTTTCTTTTCTTGGTGTTAATTTGTCCAGGTTTGTGCCTCTTTTAGTCATGTGGCAGAGGCCATCTCTTCATCTGAGGATTTGTGATGGTTTAGTGATGCTCTGGACTGCAAAATTATTTACCATGTTGAACTCTGTTGTTTTGGGGAAGTGAGATATATACAACCTTTGCTGACATTTTTGGGGTTTATTGTACCAATTACTGTATTGTGATTATTAATTTGGGTAAGAAAGCTGGGAGTAGGAAGCGTTTAGAGTGAAGCACTTTAGTGTGTTGTCTAAGCCTGCAGGTGAGTAGATTATTACTACAGTTTTCTGCAGTATATTTCTGGTTTTTATTAGCTCTTTTTCCTGCTCGGTCCTTTATGTAAGTTATTGGTATAAGTGATTTTTCCACCCCGGTTTCTTTGTTTTCTCCCTTGGTTCATCTCCTTCTTTCCTACCATTCCATTCATGACTTCTCCATCTCCTGGGGGTGTGGGCTACATTAGCTGAGCTGCTTCATGCAGTTCTGTTCCACACTGAACAGTGTGCTGTTTCCTGCCTGGTGTCCGGGTGTCCATCAGCTGCTCTTGCAGCAGTGTGTCACTGAGGCAGAAATGTTCAAACCCAAGGTCTCTGCACTGTGCTGGCTCATCCTGGAACCACGGCTGTGCTCGGGAGCCTCGAGCTGAACTTGTTTGGAGTCCAACCTGCCAAGTGTCTGCAGAGTGGGTGCGACACTTCTCAGTGCTGCTGAGCTCAGCTGCTGCTATCCCTGTCTCTGAATGTTCTGCTCTTGCCTGAGAGGTTTCCATGGGGTAGCTGGACCTGTCTCCTGTGGCTTGGGGAGGAGTGGCTCACTTCTCTGAGTAATTCTGGCTGGCAAGGAGCAGAGCAGAGTTCCAGGGCAGAAAACCACACTAATTCCTTCCCTAAAGGATGGCACTGTGCTCCCCCTGCAAAAGAACTGGAATTTTCACCACAAAGCAGTTGTCTTGCAAGTCAGATTTCCCCCATGGACACTTTTTATTGCCAACTGGTATCAATGACCCAGTTTTTATTCTATTTCAATCCCATATTTTTGTCTCTAGATGTTTGCCACCAGTATGCTAGATAGCTGATAATGCTTTGACAACTCTTACAGCAGTGTTTATTCATCTAAATCATACCCTGCTGGCGCAGGCTATTGTATCAGCATGGTGTGCTATTTCATTTATACTACCTATTATATCTGGTCCCAACTGCTCCTTGAAGGAAATATTTCAAGGAGCTTATTTCGAGACCCTGAGTGCTTCAGAGCTGCAGAAGCAAGGAACCCGGTCCAGCTCCTACTCCATAGTGAAGAGATCAAAACTGACATCCCAAATAGATAACATAATGCTGTGCTGGGGTGGTGAGGCACAGTAATGACTTGTGATCATAGGCATTATTGCTTCTAAGAGGCTTCCTTGCTGAGAGCCCTGCGTGCCAGCTTTGCAACTGTGCCCCACGTGTGCTCCTTTGCTTATGCTAAGGAATAGCAGGAACACACTGCTCACTTCAGCCCCTCTGCGTGTCAGTGCCAGCTCTAAAATAGATTCTCCTCGAGGATACACAGAACCTGACACCGACTGTTTCCTACGATGCTGTTTATGGAGCGCCTGGTTGTGTTTGGTTGTTTTGGCTGGGAAGAAGATAAATAACCACCCTCTTTTTCCTGTGTTGCTGAATGAACTTGGGCTTTGTGATTCTGTGAGTGGGTATGTGGTGTGAGGACAGCAGCCTTACCCTGCCAGCTCTTCTGAGATCTCAGTGCCTGGTCTTTGTGATTTAGGTATCACCTCAGTTTCTTTTACCTTTTGATTCTCATAGCAAGAAAAGGTTGAAAATATGATGTTGAAATAAAAGACAGAAGAAAGATTATTCTGGTTTTGTGGGTTTTTTTTAGATATTGTGATTTTAACTTACTTCCCTCATTTTTGCATGCTTGAGCTTGGCGAAATGTTAAAGCTGAAGCTCCTCCACAAAACCAAAAGAAATCCCCCACCAACAAGGATAAAGAGAGCAATTATGCTCTGTCATCTTTAGTCATGTTTGCTCAAACAAATTAGCTGAATGCCATTGATTACCCTTCTGAATGTTCTTCACAGGACACGCTAACAGTTCTTAGATCCCTTCAGCAGGTTATTCCAGCCAGCTCTAAGGCAGATTTGAAGCACAAAACATTGCAGAGGTCTTTCCCATCACATTGTCAACCAGAGATGGTCATATTGCTGCAAGTTGAAAAGTTTCTTCTAGAAAGCATTACCAGTTAATTTCTAATCTGTCAAGTTTAATTGACCAATTAAACAATTTAAGATTTTCTTCCTGCTTGTTCCTGAAAGAGCGGAGCTAATATTGTTAAGTTTTCTTGTACTTTGTATTGTCTCTTGGGCTCTTTACTTCTCCATACCAATTATTTTACCTGTTACATTATTGACTTTTTCTTTTATCTGTGCAGTCTAAGTAGCCATGGCATGCAAATGCTTTGGCTGTGCTTTGGATTCATATGTATTGAGAAAAACCATTGTTGCACATTTTGCTGAATACACTACACTAAGCATAAATTTCAAAGGGAACCTTGTGTGATGAAATACCCAATTTAAACTTCTTTTATATTTGACCTTCTGCATCTTTGCTCCATGTTACAACATGTTAATTAAAATCGATCCTTGTGGGGGGATTTTTTTTGGTGAAAATTAGCTCATTTTCACTAAATGCATGAGTGGCTGTGTCAGGTTAGGTAAGACCAATGATGTTTTCCATTCTCTTGTAATTGACATGCAAATGATTGTTAATGGCTTGCAACTTTATCAGTTGTTGATTCTTCCATTCACCTACTCTTTATTATTTCAGTATAAACTTGTGTATTGCTTGGAGTACCTTGTGCAGTGGCATGAGAATATGTTTGTAACTTCCTGGTTATCCAGCAAAATCCTTACCCTTGCTTGCAGGAAACTGCCTCTCCATCAGAGAGGTCAGAGAGTGGCCAGGTAGCTGCAGAACTGACCAAGTTTGCAGTTAAAGGCTGTGAAGATCAGACAGAGAGGCTTTGTCTCTTCTTCCTTAAATCATGAGCCTGCATTTCTCTTCATGTGACAGTCTGTGCTACAGCTAACTTACTCTCCTGCATGACTACATGTGGGTCTCAGCTAAGGATGGCTTAGTGGCTTATTACCCCCCAACCCTGAAAATACTTCTTTTTAATCCTGTTTGTACTCTCAAGTTTCCATTCCTCTCCCACACATCTCTCTCTTCAGCTTTCCCACGCACTCATCCACCCACAGAATTACTTTAATTAAATGTTACTCATGTGTGGGCTTGCTTACCACTTCTCCCTGCTTAATTTGTTCCTTTCTTGGGTCAGTGTGAAAGAGTGGCTTGATTCAAACATTTAACTTGGCTATCCGTCAGTGCTGAACAGACAGTAACGAGGCATGTCCCTCTGTCTTTGCGTGACCCGCGAGCAGGTGAATCCATCTGTAAGTCTGAAGCTGCTTTGTGCTCTAACAGTGACTTGACAGGCTGAGATAGACATTGCAGGCAGAAGCAGACAGTAAAATGTTCTTATTCACCAGATATGCATTCAGGGAAGGGTTAGAAGTTCTTCTTTTCAGACTTTGCTGGAAAAAGAATTAGACTGAGTTAATACTCTACCATGCACATCACGCTCTATTTGGTCTTTCTGTGATAGGCAGAAAAAATTGGTTGGTCATTTTAAATTGCACAGACCTAGACATTAAATGGCCAATAATTTATTAATTAACTGTAGAAGTTCCAGAAGAAGGGATAAGAGAGTAACCTGGCGTTTTTTTCTGTCTTGAATTAATCCTACACCTGTATGGCAATTTCTTTACAAACCTGTGACGCAGTGTGGTGGGTTGACCATGTCTGACCTCCCTAATATATTGGGAGGGTTTTATATACAAATATAAAATAATTGCTATTTTAAAAAAGTAATTGCAAATCCTTCCTCTTCTTTTGCTTACTTCTTGCCTGCTTTTAATTTTTTTGTGCATTTTCATTGTCCTATCTCCCTTTTCATCTCTACAACGCTATCCCTTTTTTATAGTCTTTCTCTTGTTTTCCATTAATGTTGTTTTCCATGATGTATGCTTTGTCTCTGTTTTCTGTCTCTTCCCAGTTTTTGTTCATTCCAATGTTATCTACTAGCTTGCTTTCATTTCCTCCTCCCCTATAGGAGGTACAAACCTACCACTGATTTTAATGTGGCATGGAGAGAATACGGGATCTCTAAAGGAAATGTATAGTTGATGTGAAGAACCCACATGAATTCTCTGGTATTTTTGTATCTAAATAGCAGCAACTTGCTGGTTCTAGATGCTTTTTCAGCTGATATCCCACGCAGTTGTGTTGAAGCATCAGCATATTGTGCTGCCTTTTTTGATTTAGAAGAACTTCTCAACAGCTTTTTAAGACAGATCCCTTAGGTCCTCTGCTATTCTTGCTTAAAGGGGCTTTTTGCATTTGCTTTTCCAGCAGAGACCTCTTTAAATCTCACCCACTGAAGCAGCTGCCACTGCCTCTGGTCTCTTCCCCACCTGGGAAGTTGCCACTGCCTCTGCCATATAATCAGTTTACCCCAGAACAGAAACTGAGATGCCCATTTAACACCCACCTGCAAATGGCAGCAGGAGGTGTCAGGGCTTCTTCCCTGCCATAGCAACCGGCTCCGCAAAAATGCGTGTGAAAGGAGGGGGTAAAAAAGCACCTGTGTGGCAGCTCCTCACCTGCCTCTGCCTCCAGGCCTGATAGCACCTCCAGGTGGGGCACACAGAGAACATGAAACTCTCTCCGTGGAACAGAGGAGCAGATTGTATGCCACTGAGGACATCTCAATCTCTAGAAACTGGCTGCTTGCAGACTCTGGGATAAGACTGGCACTGCCTCCCAGCTTCCTTATCCCTTCCAAAGTAAGAGTGGAGGGTTTCTCTTGCTGTGCTTTTTTAATTCAAATACTTTTCCTTTATTCTCTGATTTATAAAAGATTAAAAAAAAAAAAGCAGCAGACTGCTTTCTGATTCAATCAGAAGAGGAGAGCGTGCTCACAATCAAGTCTTTTCTATGTCTGTGGGTTTTTTTGTTGCTGTTATAAAAAGTGCGTCAAAAGATGTCAACTATTTAATTTCATAAGGATTCACATAAGTTCCAGCTGTTCCAGAGCAGTGTCTAAATATTTGATTTGAAAACAAGATGTGTACCAAGGCTGCAACATATTGCAGGCACGATCACTCAGCTAGCCAGGAAGATCTGACCCTGCCTGTGCTAATTAGTGTTTGCAGATGAAGCTCCTCCAGTGCAAGCTGAAGTTAAAAAAAGATCTTATGGGTTATAACAGCATAATGTGTGAGAAAAGAGAGATCTCCAAAACTCAAAGTATGTATTTACTATTTTTCACATTATAACAGTGCTGGGACACCTACTAATTTTGCTTTTCATGAGGATGTGATTTATTTTTTAATATGTTCACATTACAGAAGTTATTATTGCTGCTATTATTTAAAGAGATGTGTTGCCAAAAATGTGGTTATAAAATGTCAATTTATTTAAAATATTTACTAGTATTCATCCTAAAGCTAGAAGGTACTCAAAAAGAAATCCTGTGGATTTGTACTTGGAGGAAAAATTCATAGTTTTGACCAGAGAAATTTGCTATAAACTTTTGCATTTACTTGAAAATGTAAGTATTCTATTGCCTATTTGCTTGGAGTGCTTATTCTTTTGGTTTTAGGGGTATGGACATATTTATTGTGCTGAGAAATATGGTTTCTTGTGGACACATTCCTTGAGGACCCCGTTCTTGTGGACCCCATTTCCTTTCTTACATCGTTTACAATTATAGTGTTGCCAAATTTAGTGAAACAGATGCCAAATTTCACCTCTGAATATTTGTATTTCCTTGTTCTCATACATAAGCTTCCTTTTTTCTCTTTAAAGAAAATCTGACAGGGACAGGTGGCAAAACTATCCCAAGGTGGAGCGGCAGAAATAATGGAGCTTGGTTGTTTATATATGAATGTCACTTTTGACCTCTTTTTAAATACAGAATGTATTCTAGACAGAGTGTTTGGGAAAAAAATATTAACTTGTATTGAAAAATAAAGGATGTAAGAGAAAAATTAAAACGAGATTAAAAGGTAGATTTTGAGCAAATTGAAAAATTTGCATTTTATAGTAATCCCTTGAAGTGTTGATCTTAAAATGCATTGCAATTGGTGTAACTGGAGGAGTCAACATATTCGGAGTGTAGACATTGAATCATTTTTGATGCACGACCGTTGTTCGACCCTCCTGAGCAGGTGATATTATATCCCAGTAAATCTGCACCACGGTACACAGGAATTTAGCCACAAAACCCTGTTTTGGCCTGAGAGAGGAGCCTTGCAAGCGCTGACAGCTGAAAGGGCCGGTTGCTGGTGGTCACAGGCATTGGCCAGAGCTGCTTCTGAAGGGACTGGCCTCAGGAACAGATCCGTGCCTCGTGGGGCGCTGGCTTGGTGGGAGCTGCTGGCTGGGCGTGTTGGAGTACGGGTGTTGGAGAGCTCTGCAGCCCTGCAGCTGCTGGGGTTCACATCCAGGCTGGCAGGAGCTGTACTTGTGAAACGGCTCACACATGCAATAAAAGCACTTTCACACCAGCCTAAAATGTTGCTATTGGCTTCTTCCCGTCTCCAGCAGGCGTTTCCAATTTTAGAACTTGCTCTCATTTCTGAGCTGGGCTCCCTCTTCTCTTTTTTTTTCCCCACTGAGTTGAAAGCGTTGCACATCCATTCCTTTTATCTCTCTGTTCTCTCTTGAAAGAAACTTGCAGCCATTTCCCGTGTTACTTCTCTTTTTGCATGTACAGCAAAGTCAGCTTTCCAAAGATTTTAATGCATTTTAGAGACAAAACACGTTCAATCAAAGGCACCAGAGTCTGAATCACTGCTTGTTCTGAGCTTTCTAATGGAGAGAGCCTTCTTTTTTATCATTTTATTATTATTGTGCATTAAGAGTTGCTTCTGTTTTCAATACAAATGTAGGGTTTTTTACTTTCTGGGGTGTTTTTTTTTGTTTTGTTTTTGTTTTGTTTTTTTCTTTTCCAAATACATACTTTTAGGACAACAAATTTGTATATCCCAGGCTCCTATGTGTCCACCTTAGCCCAATGCATCCAATTTTTCTGCCTGAAAATTTTACCCAGTTGTAATTTTAGGATTTAGGATATTTGTCTGGGGTTATTCAAAGTTAAGTTTCCCGAACAGACAATTGCATGGCTAGAAATGTAACATCTACTCGCTGTGTGCCAGGTGATGCAGGTGATGTTAATCCTAACTAGGCAAGTGTAGCAGGTTTTCTCTACAGGAAAATCAGTCATTTTGTGTGTCACCCCTCCCAGCCACGTGTGCCTGGCCACCCACTATATAAAATTGCTTTCCACCACCATCAGCTGTTTGATATCTCTACAGACAATCTACTCAGGTAGCAAGCTGAAGCTAGTCTCAGTATCTCAAATTTCCTTAACCTAAACAGTTATAATGTATTGCCCCACATTTGAGCAGCTTTCTAATTAATTGAGTTATTGATTTCACATATTTCAGGTACCTGATCATTTAGAGCTGCTAAGTTTAGAACCAGCTAGCTAGGAGCCATCATTTAGGAACCTGATACTTTTTATTTTGATTGAACTTACTGTGCTATATACATTAAAGCCTTTTGCCTTCAGTGGGAAGAAAAGAGGGCTTGTATTGCTGAATATTCAAGTTTTGGGTTTTTTATCTATCATCTATCTACTATCCATTTTCTTCTATGAAGAATGCCTTTATTGTAAGAAAAAGGAGCCTTTTTGCTTTGTCATAGCATTCATTTTGCTTCATCCTTTAAGACATTCACAGGAAGGTTCCTGGTATCACACCCACAGGTGTCCGATCAATGACTCCATTCCCCCATGGAAAGCTGTGTCCCCTCACGTGTGTGTTGCTGCCGGGACTCAAAAGAAGGGAAGAAATCTGATTGGTGATAAGTTTTGTTGTTCCTCCAACAAACTATGCATTTATTACAAGGGATTGTTCTTGAGCCTACTTTTGGAGTGAAGAAATGGGAATTAACCAGAAAATCTTTAAGATGCAATTGAAATAACTGATTATTTGGGGATGCTTTGTGACACCTTGCCCTGTTGATGAAATGCAGAACCAGGTGTGGCACTTGCTCAGCAGTTTTCAATAAGGGCAGATATTTCATGCCAAAAGCTATTCAGATTTTTTGCAGTTGGGCTCTTTGATAATTTGAATAGTGCCCAGGTGGTAAGTTTGTTGCTCTCACTTTGATAAAATACCTGTGCACCACACCCTTCTTTTGGTGAAAACGATATCCTAGCGCACGTTGAGGCCAATTTTGTCACTGAGAAAAAGAGCTTTGAGTGCTATGAGGGCCTGAAGGGTTTTTGGAAGTTTGCTTCAGTGTTTTGTCTGCAGCCACAAGCGCACTGTCCCCTGTGTGGTGTATTGAAGGTGGGGAACACACAGAATACCCGAGGCTGAGGTTGATGCTGCAGGAGCCCGGCACGGGGGCTCAGTGCTGCCCGGCACAGGCTCGTTGGGGCTGATGAATTGCCTTGTCCCAGGGATGTAACCAATGTTATAAAACCTCGCAGTGGTTCTGCCCTCACACAGAAGTCACAGGGGCTGCAGGGGGATGTGTGACAGGCTGTGGCACTGCCTGAGGAGCAGAGCGTGTCTGCTGTGGGGTAGCTGAGGGACTGGGGGGTTTCTGTCACCAGCAGCCTGTCAGAGCTCTGGGTGTGTTATAGGGCTGCTCTCCTCTGGGCTTGAATGCAAGGCAACCCTTCTGTGTTTTCTCCAAGATTTCTGATGTGCTTCCAGGTGATCACTCCGTATATGAGGGAAGTTGAATTGCATTTCCTACCACTCTCACAGGGTAACACAAAACATTTTGAGGTCACAGACCTTACAAGCCTGTAACCTCAAACAATGAAGGTATTTCTTTATATTCAGTTCTTTAGGTTTGGGAGTTGGCTGTGAGACTGAGATATCTCTCAATGTGCTGCTGCTGATCTAATCTAGTGTGAGTCTTTCTCGTTGAGTTTAGAGGATGATCCTCTCCAAGCATCTCATGAAAAGATTTATTTAATCCCTACGACCATTTTGTGAGATTTTGCTGAATTACAATTATTGTTTTTTCTGCTTTTGTTAAAAAGGAACCAGGGTACAAGTAGTTTAAATAACCTGCCAGAGGCAAATCTGTGACAAAATTGATTGCAGAAGCTGGCTGTCTTGAGCCCAAGTGTCTAGACTGAGAAATAGTCTTTTTTCTCCATAACAACAGAATGCTATTGCTGAATTTCATTTTGAACTGATGCTTTTGGAGCATTGAGCTTTGAATAGATCAGAGTCTCAGCTTGATTTGTGTGAATGCTATGTTTCAGGTGCATGAATAAAAAAGTATGTTGGTGAGATACTCTGTTACTTAGGAAATACATATTTATATATATGTGTATATATACAGGTTTTTTTTTTCTTTTTGTAAAGGCAAAACTGTGCAGCTTGGTTTAACTTTCTGCCATACCATGCAGCCAGTGTGAAGTTACCATCTCTTCCTTCCCCCCCACCTTGGGGTATGTGATGAGCTGATACCACACACAATGACAAGATGCATCTGCTCCTTTGCTTTGGCATAGTTTTCATCTCTCTTCCATGGAGAACTGGGATTGAGGAGTCAGAGATGGGGCATGAAATGATGCAAGGAACATGACTGCTGCCAGGATCATGGCAAGGGTCTAAAACTCCCTGTGTTATATTCATAGCAAATACGAAAGTGTTCAGCTGTGGTGTTCAGCTTTTCAAATGCAGGGACCTGGGACTCTTGGGGCAGAGGGGGACTGGAAACTGGCCCTTGGCTTGCTGGGGGGTGAGTTTAGAGCCTGCACTGCTCTGTGCGAGAAAGCTGCACGAGGGGTGGCAGGAGATCACCGTGTGGACAAGGAGCATGACTGGGAGGGAGCCTGGCAGCATCTTGTTGGAGAAGGGCACTTCAGCCCCTCCTTAATCTGTTCCATCTGTAGCAAAGTTATTTATGTTTGGGGGTTTTTATTTCCTTTTTCCCGCACAATAACTGCAGCAGGCAAGGCCAATAGTGATCTGTATCTGGTACAATTACCAGCAGGCAGGAACCCCTCGGAGGCTGAGGCTGACTTGTGCTTCCAACCATCCCTGCGTAAGTGTGCAGAGGATTGCAACTGAGCAGCAGAGACCCTTCTGAGACCCTTCTTCCCTTTCCATGGCATTTTTCCACATGGGGTTCCTTTCCTGTATTTTTTTTTTTCTCCTTTTCTTTTTCTTCCATTTCTCAGGTGCCTGTGGGTAGGAGGATACTGCCTTACCCTGTCACACAACACCTGAGAGAGAGCAAAGACAAGGCAGGTTTGGACAGGCCTCGATTCTCTCAGAGATATAAAAATATGTAGTGTTTGTTAGCCACAAATTTGATAAGAATGTGTGTGAGGTTACAATTTGGACTTGCTCATGGTAGGTTTCAATACCTCAGATTTCTTAGTGAATTGCTGGGAAGAATATTTGCAACCAATACTGTATTTGTGCAATATTTCTTCAATATATTAGTTAGCTGTGGGGTTTTTATCTCAAATGGGGCTCTGCATATGCCTGAATTGTTATATTTTGTGGGGTGCTTTTTTTGTTAAATCCAGAGCATATGTAGGTGAGGAATATATTACTTAATAACTGTGACAATTCTCATACTAAGACTACTTCTGGTTGTTTGGCTCTGATACACTATTGAATATTGCAGAAAGCATAACAGCTGTATTTGCTTTTTCTAACAGTTTCTTATTTTATTTTAGAGTAAAACCTGCATGGGAAGTTGTTCTGGTTTGTTGGTTTTTTTTTTTTTTTATGTTGGCATGAGACCCTATTCAAGGTATTTTGTAGTTTTGTGTCATTTCCATGAATAGTGGGAAAAACAGTTTTACGTTGCATTAATATCTTCGCTAAAAATATGGACTATAAACCAAAGTGATTCTAAATTCAGGCAAAAAGAAATTATAAATGTTCCTAAAAACTGAGAGCTAAAATACAGTGCTGTATATGAGCTTTCAGTTTGATAAACACTTACTTATGAGGTCATAAATACTTGAGGTACAAAAGGTTAATGTAGTGTGAAAGGCTGTAAAACACAGCAAGCAACCTGCTAGATCATAATGATGCATTAGCACCTTTCAGTATGAATGCTGGTGGTTATAAAAATCTTCAGCTCGAATTTATTGTGTAATACAAGAATGTAAAGCCAAAGTATCTTCCCTGTGTACTTTTACTTATCTTCTCATATTTATTTCTCTTTGTGGAAAAAAAAAAAAGAGAGGCTCTCATCTGTTCATAAACACTCACTGAGTGAAACTGATAAAAAGCACTTTTTGACTAATATAATTTCTCAAAAGCATGTCAGGTGTTGTCTGGGTGCTCAAGGAAAGTAATAAAATAAAGTAATACTCAGTGATTTTTTTTTTGTCTTCTCTGTATTAATAAGTTTCCATGAGATAAAGTAAGCAATAATGCATAAAGGAAACAGAAGTGATATAAATTCTGGAAAGCAGTAATGCAAGTTACCTTTGAGGGGAAAGAAATTCAGTACTAAAATCACAAACTGAACATTTACTGAGTGGTAAAATTGACTTCATCATAATAAATATAGTATTTCTCAGTCCCAGAAATCCTCTGCAGTTTATAATTGTCTCCAATGTGCTGATGCAGCTAATATTTCTCATTTAATATCTACCTCTGTGGAGTGTTAATTTTCATGCTTTGGTGATCACTGCTTTTTACTAAAGCAAATTACTTCCTCTTACTGTTACATCAGAGCTTATGACAGATTAGGATAATTTTACTGTCATTAATCTTTTGAGTCGGTTCCACTCTTTTCAATGAAGTGCCATGTTTTGGCCAGGCTAAATTGAAACACTTAATAAAATCTGGAATCAAATATTAAAAAAATTGCAGGCTGTTGATACCTGCTTTCATCCTTCTCTTCCCTCTGGTTACAAAAGAAATATTTTATTTTTCAATTTTTTCTCTTCATAAAGTACATCTGTATCTGAAGGATATTCAGTAGTTTTGGGGGACAAGACGAGAAAAATGTTTAAGTGAAAATATTTGATTTAGACACATCCATCTTTTTTTACTATTATTTTGAGGTGTTGAAAATCTACACATTCTGTTCTTATTAAGATACAGTTTGAATTGATAGTGTTTGGATTGTGCAAATATATCTTTAGAAATCTCTGTAGATTGTCATTTTTAGTTAAGACCTTATTTAAATTTGCAGGGAACACTGCGAGCAGTTGCTGTGCTGACAGAATGAGCACAAAAAACCTGTGAGGGACCAGCCAGCGAAACGTCTTGTGAAAGCCTGCTTAATTTCTCTGAAAATAATGTATTTCTTCACAAATGCTGAGATGGTTTGTTTTATTTGGGAGCAATTGGTCAAGCTAGAAATCCAAATCACAAAGCCCTGGTAGGCCAGAATATCAAGTCACAGATATGTGACTCGCCTTGTCAAATGCTGCTTCACAGTACAAAATACAGGATTTTTATGAGAACAGAAAAAAATATTATATATTACCAACTTATAGTTATTATATATTAGGTTATAAGCCTTTCTGTGTCATACTTTTGGGCAGAAACTTAGTTTGTTAGGATTTTATCTGTTAGGATTTTTTGCTATAGCATCCTCAGAGCCTGCAGTGCCTGAGAGCAGCCCCACTGCTCAGTCATTCTGATTGACCAGCTGCCTATTTCAGCAGGGCCTCTTCCCCCTTCCTTTTTTTTTCTTTTTTGAATTAAATGTCCTCCTCATGCTACAGTAATCATGGATATTGTTAATAGAATTGCGTGGTAGAACTTAATTAACCTTTTCTTCTTGCTTTTTATTTAAAGGAAATTTGAGAGAACTCAATGGCGTGGTTCCTAATTTAATGCATCCCCCCAATGTCTATTAGAGGCTCTTCACTTGAGTGAGTCAGCTGAGACAGAACTGCCCATCGTTAGCTCACAATTCATTTTCCCTTCGTTGAAATGTTCACCTGACATTCTAATCAGGGAAGAGTAAAAGTGCTGAGTAGATGTGTTAATAAATATATATTCTTCATGAATTTAGATAATCTCATAACTGCAGCCATTAAAACATATTGGATGGTTATGCAAATAACTGAGGGAATTTCAAATTGCACCGATCATTCTGAGTCTCACTTCTTGAACTGCTTTTCTTTCATTTTGTAAATAATAATTAAAACTGCTTGTGGTAGATTTTCTCTAGCTATTGAGTGGTCAGGAGATAAATTCTTCACCGAGGTGGAAGTGAGTGGACAGTAAAAGCTATAATTTACAATTTTAGTTTAAATCCACTTCAGAAGTCCAGCAAAGAGCATTTTTTACATTATTTCCTATAGAAACAGAGGAAGGGGAAGGTGTTACAAAAGTAGATGATGTAAATGTAACTGCAGTTCAGGCCCTATTTCTGTAAGCTGTTCTTTTATCTTTCCCTGAATGAAGTCTGCTTAAGTGTTCTCAGTTCATTATATTTCTAAATGAGTTTTACTTCAAATAGCTGTTAATTATTGCTGTAACTTCCTCTCATATTAGTGTCTGAGTCCAACTCACACAAAGAAGATTCTTAGCTCATCCAGAATAAAGTCTGGTTTTATTGATTAAAAAACCTCTGTGATTTCCTCACATTCCTGGAGCACAATTTATGCAGTGTAGGCTTGGTTGTCAAACTGATTGACCAAACTCTTTTTTCCTTAAAAAGCAGTAAAGGCAGTCAGTGTATAAAGTAGAATGAAAGTTCCACACCTAGGAAAGAGCAAAAAAGAACCATTAAATGGTTTCTTTGAATATATGTTAGATTACCAAATATTTTCTGAAACAGCATTGAGCCAAACAAAACTACACATCCTAAAATCACTAAAGAAACTGAAAATCTCTTTGGCTGAGCTCTTGTACAGGTTAGGGAGACAAGCACAGGTTTAGAAACAGTTTCACAAAAATAACTAAAACGTATTTTCTTCTTTTTTTCCCCTTTTTCCAGTTTAAGTCCACTAACCTACAGAGAGGGTTGGCTGGGATTGGCACAGCTTTCTTTTGCAGCAGATGTTTGAAATACGATTTAAAAAAGTAAAAAATTCCTCAAGTTTGATGGAAGACTGGCTTTGGGGTATCAAACACTGGCATTATTCTCAGAGAGGTTGGTGGCTGATAAGTTAACTCTGTGATAGGCATCTGGTAAAATTCTCTTGTCAGTTTTCCTTTATGTTGCTTTTTCCTTTCAGTTGGAGAGAAATATTAGATCAGACTTTAGTCATAGTTCAAGGAATCAGGTGATCATTGCAACTTCCAGGTACTAATATGGGAAACAAAGTGTGTGCGTGAAGAGACTGCAGTGCAGGTGGAAAGGACAGTGGAATGCAGAAAGGAGTGAAAATCCTAGGAACTCACAAATGATGCAGTGATCATGACTGCCCCCCCCCAAAAATTTATTTATTTATTTACTTACATGGCTATACTGTTGTACAGTATACTCAATTTATATGGCAAGGGAATTTACAAGGGGAATATAGGAATTTTAGCTATCCAAGTGAGCTTTAAAGCTAAAATAGTGTCACCAGGTAAATCAGTGCACAGTGAGGAGAGTGGTGGTGCTGGAGTGCCTTCCTGGAGCATATTAATCCTTCCTCTCTTTTGTGTTTATTTGGGTTGTGGCCATCACATGATGGAGAACAACGATGGGAAGAGGTGACCTACAGTTGTCATTTGCTGATATAATAATATTGCTTTACTGCGTGATAATTTGCTTTATGTAATGTTTATTCTGCTGCAGTTCCATGCTAAGGTGTGGAGGCTTCCATTTCTCTGTGGCTGAGAGTCTCTTCCGAGCCAAGTCACAGAAAACAAGGATCTCTGGGTGTGGGGGGGGTGTTTTGTGTACCACAGAAAGTGTCTGGGCACCATCAGCTGTAATAATCCTGCAGGGTGGTTGTGAAGGTTGCCAAGCTGTGCAGATTTTGACTCCTTTTTAGTATGGTGAGGATTTTCAAGAAGGATTTTCATGTCAAGGATGACAGCGGACAAGATAAAAGGGATACCCAGACTTGATTATTTTTGTAAATATTTTTTCTAAATGCAATGCATGCCATACCCCCAGGAGGTGCAGGTGAAGTTTCACAGAAGCTGTGTTCCAAGACAGGAAAGTGCTTTATGAAACAACCTATGTTTGGTGAAGATGGTGGAGGAAGGAGTTAAAAGCCTTAATGTATTTGCATAATGTAGCATAAAAACAAACAGGAATTAACTGAAGAATAAGAACACAACCTGTACTTAAAAAAGGATAGACAGAATATTTTAAGAAGTAATCCTGCCTATTTCAGAAAGATGAGGGTGGTGAGGCCCTGGCACAGGGTGCCCAGAGCAGCTGGGGCTGCCCCATCCCTGGAGGTGTCCAAGGCCAGGTTGGACAGGGCTCGGAGCAAGCTGGGATAGGGGAAGGTGTCCCTGCCCATGGCAGGGGGTGGGTTGAGAGGATCCTTAGGATCCCTTCCAACCCAAACCATTCCATGGTTCTATGAAACTCTATCACATTCCCACTTCAGGTAATGGAAAAAACTTCTTTTTGAGAAGGAGCTTTCCTGAAGAGTGGCGTTTTCAGAGGTTTGTTGCATATTTTGAGGTTATTGATGTCACATACTGAATCAGGATAACCATTTACATGCTTACACGGTATTTGAAACAATACTTTTCAGAAGAAATAGTGCGTGCAGAGAATGCAAGATTGGCCCAGATAATTGCAATGAACAACACAGAGCTATTGCTGATATTTGTAGAATTTTTTGTTGCAGAGGGTTTTTCACATAAATAACCATTTAACTGATGTTTTCCTTACTCATCTAGAGTAAAGCATCGTTTGAAAAGTAAATCTAAATCTTATCATTATTGTATTATATTATTAAAGCATCAGTGAGATCAATTGCAAATATTTGGTTCAGTTAGGAAAATAATTTTTTTCAAAGGAGATGTGACTTAGAGGCTCTACTTCTTTTATTTTCCTTCATATGCACCTGCAGTAGATTTGTGAACCAAGTCATGTAAATCTGAGCAGTGTTCTCAGCACTGCAAGGCTGGACAGATGAAAACGAGGAATAATCCAAAATAATCACTGAACTGGAGGGCATCAGTTTGGTCTGTAGAAACTTCATTCTTGATGACAATATTCAAAACAAAACAACCCACTTATTGAGTCCTGTTAAATTAAAAACAAAAGCATTTTGGTAGCAAGATCACCTATGAGTCAGAACAGGAGACCCAGTCTGTTACATGAGTGTAAAATGAATTTACATTCATAATTTGCAGAGCACAAGAGCACTAACTGCTCTCAAGGAGGAAATTTTTTGCCCATCCAAATTAACATTTTTCTCACTCCATTTTTAGATGTTCTTCCTTTGCATGTTGTTTTCTCATGATTTGCTGGCATCAGCCTTTGTGAATGGTCCTTGTCAGGGCACTGCTGGTCCTTCCTGCCCTGCCCAGCCTCCACTGGGCTCCCCATCACAGCCCTGCCTGCCATGAGACCCTCTGACCAGGGCCCTGACCCTCTGACCAGGGCCCTGACCCTCTGACCAGGGCCCTGACCCTCTGACCAGGACCCTGACCCACTGACTGCTGTCCTGTTCTGACCTTGCTCCTGCTCTATCACTGCTTACCTGGGGTGTACAAGGCTCGTTATTGTCACTGGACCTGGCCTCGTTTTGCTGAGAAATCAACCAGGATCTACTAAAGCAGGTTTTTCAGGGCTGTGTCCTGTTGGGTGTTGAACTCCTCCAGGGAGGGAGCTCCACAGGGTCGCTGGGAAATCTGTTCTAATGTGAGATCACTCACAGGAAAAGCTTTTCCCAGCTTCTACACAGAATGTCCTGAACTGCAGCTTTCGCTCATTGCCTTTTGTTCCCTCACTGGGCACCACTGGCCAGAGTATAGCTCCTTCATCTTTACTCCCTCCCATCAGGCATTTATGCCTTCTCTTTTCCAGGCTGAACAGTCCTGGCTCTCTCACACTCTCCTTGTTTGCCAGGTGCTCCAGTCCCTTGCCTGTTGTTGACTCCTCTTCCATTTGGACTCTTCTCCTGCAGCACTGCTCTTCTGCCCGTCACTCCCCTGCACGTGGGGCTCTTCCTCTCCAAGTACAGCTCTTTGCTGAGCTTCATGAGGTTCCTCTTGCCTGTTTCTCCAGCCTGTCAGGGTCCCTCTGCATGGCAGCACAACCCTCTGGTATCAGTCACCCAACCCTTCCTGATTTCATCTATCAACAGCATTAATTGACTGAGTCCCTTTTCTGAGACTTCAAGGGCAGATGCAGCTGTGTCACAGTGGCCGAGGGAGCACGGCTGTCCCGTCCTGTGCTGATGCCTGAAGGGAACTGCACACAGCAAACCTGCTTGAGACTACTATGGCTAGTGTCTTCTCTGTGCAGATGTTAGGTGAAAATAGAAATATCTTGGCTGAGAAATGTCTGGTTGCTGTGCTTGAGGATGAATAAGGGAAGAGAGGTCTGCTGGCAGCCTTGTTGAGAGCAAGAGGAAAGATGGGAATTAGCTTTAAACTCACAGTGCCAATCCTCCTGATTCCAGGTTTGCTCTTAGAGAATGTTTTCTTTGCCCTCTTTCTTGAGAACCTTTTCCAGGAAAGGAAATGTGATTTCAGGGAGATCCAAGTCCTGTTTCCAGTTCTTCAGAAGATGTGTCCCTAAACTTGAGTATCAGTAATCAAAGCAATTCTGCAGTGGGAGCTGCATTGTGAAGCTCTGCAACAAGCTGCATTCCTATGGTCAAGCAGAAGTCACCGTACCATCAGCATTCACAGCTAGATTTGAAATGATGATTTAAACCCTTAAAAAATTCTTTGAACCATCCAGTATTTTTTAGATTGTTTCTTTTTTGAGGTGGGAGAAGGGAAGGATGAACGGATGTTTCCCAAAACTTTAAAACTGTCTTTCACATTAGTGAAAGAAAGGTGTTGGGTGAGCTTGAAGAGAAGGATGAAAAACAATGATTTATGTAAAGCATAATGTTCCTTGAGGTGGACTTCTCTGTCTCTGGTTGTGTCAGTGGGAAACTTCAGGCACGCTGCTTGTGGAGAACAGCAGGCACAGACTTGCTTTTCCATTCAAAATGTCCCAGCTCTTTGGAAATGCTGCTTGCATTTGGCTGCAGCCTGCTAAGATGTGAGACCACCAAACATACCCAACAAGATGAATAAATTCAGCTATTTTTTCATGCAGTGGGGTTAAGCTAAGTTTGAGAAATTACTATCCTGCAAGGAGCTGAACTGCTGCTTGTTAAGTTGGTGAGTACCTCAGTATAAAAAGAGCAACGCCATTTAGAAAGTGTCTTTTTGTGACATGGAGAACCCTCAAATTCTTCTGTGTTTCAGAGGGTTCAAGAACTGACTCCTTGGGCAAAGATATGCAAGTGAGCAAATGGAAAGTAACAGTAGGGATCCAGCAATAGGTGAGGGGTCAAACAGAGAAAAACCTTTTATCACGCTGTCACATTTTCTTTCTTTTCAAGAGCTGGAGCTGGAGCAATCAGCCATTCTCGCTCAGCATGAAACTCTGCTCTCACAAGTTCACTCAGCAGTTGGTTGTGTCAACACAACTCTCACAAAAAGGGACTTTACATGCATGACATAAATCTAGTTCAGGAGGGAATTCCAGGAACTAGTGTGTATTGATTCAAGCTGAGGGTAAACAACTCGTAGCCAAACCTGCAAATGTTCCATCTAAAGACACTTTTTTCTTTCTTTTTTTTTTCNGAAGTAATGTCCTCTGAAGCTGTGTAGCACAGTATTTAATTAGTGATTTTTCATTTGGATAAATATTGTTAAATGTCACAGCATTGTACAAGGTAGTTGCAGATGTTGAAAGTTATTTTGTCCAGATACAGCCTGCTTCCATAACAAAAGTTAATAACCTTTATTGCAGCACTGCATGTTGACTTATGAGGGATAACACTTGAAAGAATTTTTAAGCTAATTAGAACATTTAAAAAAAAAATCACATTCTATATTAGAGCAGTAATGCTTGTGCATGAATGAATGACCACAGGTAAAAGTACACGGGCCTTGCTGGGTATTGATTTATGTTCTTTTGTGAATAATTTCTTAATAAATCAAGGTAATAACTGAGTTGAATAGGAGAACTTGGGGAGAATCAGTGGATTTCCAGAAGCCGAGTATGCCAAGTTTTGCATCAGTCAGAAAGTCTTATTCTCAAGGGCATCGTGTCCTGATTTATTGCCTATCAAAGTGTAACTTAAGGTGTTTTAAGGTCTATCATAACCATTAAGTATATTTACCTGTAAGTTTTACAAAACCTTTCAAAATTTCTGCCTCTATTTGACCCCTCTTCCCTTAAACTGTGTTACTCAGATGGCAGATCTGTATTTCTGCATATTTAGAACATACCACAGCTATTCTCTATTGATACTTTCAGAAGCTTTCCAAGTCTTATTTTATATAATTTTATATGTTTTATTTCATATAATCCAATTGATCTGCAGGGGTGGATGGAGGGAGCCTGAGCCCTGAGCTGGCAGGAAGGGCAGGTGTGGTGTTGAGGCTTTAGGTGCTCATGAAACCACACCATGAGTGTGGTGTGTCCTTTTAGGCACATGGGGGGAAGCAAGCTCCAGTGGGAGAGAGGTGAGAGATGAATCTGAAATGTAAATGTTCTGAGAAATTTGTGGGGGAAAATGTCACGAGCAAGGCGTTTTTCAGTGCTGAGGATACTGGTGGTGTCTGGTTCTGGTAATGCTTTTGTAAGCCAGCCTGTGTAGTCTGAAGCTCCAGCTCCCACTCCAATGATAAAAAACCCTCTAATCAACTCAAATCAAGATTTCTATATTCACTGTCATGGGGTTTTTTTAATATGTTTTCATTGGTTGTCTGTCTGGATTTTACATTAAGGTTTCAAGTATTGAAAGAAAGTTAATTTTGAACACTTTCTTCCTGCTACTGAAGCCTTTTAAAGGAACAACAAGAATTATATCAGAAAAAACAGACTTCTGACTCAAAGATGAAAGAGGAATAACAAAATCAATTGAGTTTTCTTTGTGTCTCCGTATCACCACTTGAGATTTTTCATTTGGATTAAATTAATGCTTTTGTCCTTTGACAAGTATAATATTTCCTAATCTGTCTGCTATTTTTTTTAAGGATAAATTCAAGGAATTTATTTTACTATTATCTTATGAAAATACCACAATAATTGAGTTTTCTTAGATGTAGTGTGAACTTCTGAAGATGTGCATAATGTGTATGCATTTCCTTCTTGGCTAATGGAGCCAGGGTGCAGCTGATTAGGGAAGGGTTTTGTTAATTGCTGTTGTGATGTTGTGGATGGGATCAGTAGGTGGTCAGAAATATTTATTGAATCGATGCAAGCAATAAATAATGCATTGAGACAACCTTTTATCATTCCTTCTCCCATTTCAAGTTACTGATACGCTGATGTCAGCTGGATGTCCTTAACTGAACTTGGCAACTGCTTGGTCACACACAACTCTATTAAAATATATTACAAATATTCTTTTAAAAATAATATCTGCTCTTTATGCCAGCAAATTTGGGCCAAGTATTGAGACATGTTCAGAAGTCAAAAAATGCATGGCTTTTGGTGATTCTCCTCCAGACATGATTGATATGCTATTCCCTGAGACCCTGCTGAATATTTTAGAAGAAAAATGATGAACCAGCAAAGGCAATGTAAAGCACTATATAAGCGCTATATTCCATATTGTTAAGGAAGATTAATTGGGGAAATAATTAATGTAGCCAAGTTATTAATTACTCTTTGGTTGTCTTGCAGTACCAGAGGCTTAAGAAACCTCTCTTATTGCTCCTATCTGTCCTCAGAATTAATGATCTCTTATTTAGGCTGCTAGCTCTCCATGCATAAGCTATCACAATAATAGCAGTGCTTTCTTGTAGCCTGTGGTATCAGCATCCAGAAGGCATCCATCTAGAAATGAGAGAAATAATCACTACTGCTTGCAAGTCTTCAGCCCTGAACAATACCCAGTCTGCTGAAACCCCAGAGCATGTTCAATAGTGGAACGTCAGAAACTGCTGAAGCAAAGCACAAAATTATTCAGGTTCTTTTTCATTTGTCAGTAAATTGGATTAAGGGATTCTACCGAGGTGTGCTTGTGTGTGACAGTATATCTAAAACAAATGCCCCAGTCAGAGTCAGCCACCTTACACTGTCTTCCTGGGAGTAAATTGTATTCATCTGACTGCTCAAGGACCTCTGACAGAAAATATTCCAGAAGGGAGGTGGCTGTGTGTTCTCCCTTACAAAAGGTGTGCTGACACCCTGCCTGCGTCGCTCGCAGCCAAACGTGTGTGTCTCACATTTCACCTCAACTCCAAAAGATATATTGTATTAATAAGAATAACAGGCACAACTGAACACCCAGCACACTTTTGCCAGTAGCAAAATGGAAGGGAGGATGGCTCTTGGGCATTAATAGACTGGCCAGTGGCCAGGGTGAGAGCTCAGCACTTTGGAGAGGGGACAGCTCAGCCTTCAGGACAGGGACTTGGCTCCTCTGCCTGGTTCTTTCAGAGCTGTCCCAGGCTACGGTCACACAGTAATTGCTTTGGTCAGTTTGCATTTGGTGCTTTGGATAGTGCAATGGTTTTGCAAAGGATATGAAACCAGGATCGTTATACCTTTCGTAATCTGGGAAATAGAGTGAAGTTAATGGTAATGGTGAAATCAGTTTGTCAAGGGTGTGTAACATCAGGGTGAAGTTGTGACCCAGCTGAAATAAAAGGGAATTTTACCATGAAAACAACGGGGTCGGGGTTTGCCCTGCAGGCTTTCAGTCTCAGTGTCTCTGCGACCAAGCATCTCTGGAGTGTGAGATACTCAGCTACACCAGAAATTTAGCAACATAATCATAGAAGGGTTAATGTTAAAGTAACCTTAAGGCTCATCTAGTTCCAAATTATCAAATGCAGTCATGATTATATTATTAGATTTCTTTATTTCTTTCTGCACAACATCTGTGTGCTTTTTGCACTAGATCAGAGCAAGGAACAGTTCAGAAAAGGATTCTTAAGGGGTTAAATGAACGTGGCATGAGCTGCATGCTGTGCACTATGAGGTACTTGACATATTTTTATCTTTAGAACTAATTTGAAGAATTAATCTCAACTTTTAATATCCTGAAAACAATGAGACCTTACTATTGATCTTACTCATGAGAAAAGGAAAACAGAGATGCAGTTCACAAGAAAAGTCACTGGTACTTGTGGTAATGTTTATCACCATTGTGAAATAGCATAATGATAGAATTTCTTCCTGTGTACATTTTTGTGTGAACATTTAAGCCCAAACAGATGGATTTGCATATATAACTCCATTTTTTTTCTGTGTTGTTATGCTTCTGGGAAGCACGTTGCAGAGCTGGGACTTTTCAGAATATAAATTTATCAAAACAAGTATGATTAATTAATCAGTCAATCTACTTAGGAAAACAGGAAAGCTACAAGCCCATCACTTTGTCAGTTCTCTGGTAGTGGTGTGGCTGGGAAACAGCATTTTCAGAAAGTCCCAAACGCAGTTTTAAATTATTCTCTTTGCTTACTTTTTAATGGAAAGGTAACTTTGCAGAATCTAGATCCTTTTAAAATGGAAAATGTGCAATATTATCTAAGGGAAGTATGAAGCTGATTTACTATGCATGATTTTTTCAGTTTGTACACATTGGGCATGGTTATATTTTTGCTCAGGACGTATATATATATTTTCTGCTGAACTTTTCTCGATTGCTTTTTTTATCGGGTTTACAAATCAAATCAAACAGGTATATTGCAGAGCTCTGATATTATTTTCTGCGCTTATAGCACAATGTATTGAATTATGCTTGCTCATGTACTGCTGCTGCTATTCTCTCCAGATTGAGAGAGAATGGCTGTGGGGGCTGTAAATTCACTTGGCTTCCAGCACCACCAGTTAAATCAAGAGCCCTGTTCAGGCTGGAGAAGAGACAGAGCAAGTGTTCATTACACAAATCAATTTGGTCAAAAGTACAGCACAGTGGGTACCCAACCATTGCTCACATAATATTGTCAACTTAATCAAATAATGCCTAGAAGACATTCACAAGCTCTTTCTCTCTGAGAAATAACTTGATTGGTGCAGCAGGAAAAAAACAGGGGCTGTTTTGAGCATTTATTAAAAAATTCACTGAGTGCTTTCTTTTTTGCTAAGTTTAAAATTCTGAAGAGCTTTACCCTATGCTGGCATGTATACATGAGCTATTCAGCACCTAATTTACCACTGATCATATTTTTTAAAAATAATCTGTTCTTTTTTTTTCCTCTTTCTTTTCTCCCTGTAAATATTTTGCAGGTTATTCCTGCTAGAATTAAGCTGTTCTTCCTCTACACTTGGTGTGGGTTTAAAAGATATGCAGCAGATTTGTATTTGTTTACAGATTATAGCAGAATGATGGGGACTTGGTAAAGCTTTCTCATGTTCTAATACATCTTATTTTCACCTTGTCTAGAAAGGGATAAAAGACTTGGTTCCATTTTAGGCATTCGTACAGTCTGTGTTCCATTCACTCTTTAAAAGCTGAGATTGAGGACAGTGTTCTTGTAGTGGTGTGCAAACAGCCCTTCTGTGGCAGCACCTCATTGCATTGGAAACAGCATTTGGGGGTGATTTTGCCCACACCACCATCGTTGTGTAGGAGATGAAAGACAGTCAGTGAAAAAGAACGGAGGGAAAGTGAAACTCTTGCAATTCCAGTGTGAGAAACATTCCAGGGCTGGCTGTCTGCAGTGATGGATGGAAAGGGACACAGAGAGTTTGTATTAGCCAGGAAGGACAATGGAACGGGCTTTTTTCTAACCAAGAAATGTGCACGAGGCCCTCTCTGATTTCAGGTTCACTGCTCGTTGTTTTATTGTGTGTGGTGCTAAAATGCTACAGGTGGCAGATGAGACTCCAGTGTCCAGTCAGGAGTCAGCTGGGGCTGTATTTGAGGCTGCATGAAGGCTTTAGAATGTACTTTTGAGCCAAATTTGCTGCAAATATTGGATGAAAAAGACCTTAAAAGAAGAGGTGTGGGTGTGAGGGAGTTAACATTTTTTTCCAAAAGAAAAATTGTCAAATTTATTTTATACAAACAAATATTTGGTTTAGTTGTTTTCCTCATTTGCATAATTTTTCTTTCCTAAATTCTCAGGAAAAAGCTAGGAAGGGAAACCAGAAAAATTCAACAATTTCACTTCAGAGTGAAGTCTTTAAGAACTTGAGTGAAGTCTATAAATTAACAGTTTTCTGTTTCTAGAACTGAGTTAAGGAAACAGAAAAGTATTTTGCTAAAGATAAAGAATTTCTCTAGAAAACAATAGATATTAACTCTCCTGATGACTAATTTAGTTTAACAGGAGACCAAATGTTTATACTGAAGTTATCTTATATGAAAAAAAAAATTTCTGAAATGCCCTTTTTGATATGGGTTTGCCTACCTGTAAGAATGGTTTCAATTCTAATTTATTTTAACATTTAAGCCTTCAATACCTCACTGAAGTAAAGGGAGATCACCTCGATTTGTTTTGCTGTGAGTGAGAATTTGGTCTTCTATTTCTGCATTCTGTATTTATAACTTTCATTATAAGTTTTAAGACTATCATATATTAAGATTCTTTAATATTTTATAATTGCAAATACGTGGTGGAATAGGGACCAGAAAGCAGGCTGATTGCATGCAAGACTGCAGGGATGGAGGAAGGATGATGCCACATCCTAACTTCAATTAATTTTTAAAGGAATATCAAACACCACTCTCTAGGTCCTCTAGCAGTGAAGATATTCTCCTGAAATATATTATGCATGTGTAAGGTAAATTAAATTCTGGTTCTGTGAGTCCACAGAGCTCTGAAAAGTTGCCTGGCTGGGATTTTTCTGAATCCAGCCTGTCCTCTGCCCCGTGTGTGTTTTACCTCCTTGGTGTTCCTTGGAAATTTTTGCATAATCTTCACATTCCAATTTCAGCTCGCAGTTATCCTTGTGCGGATCTCCCAGGCACGGCCGTGGATTTCGGGATGATAATGTGCTTTGTGAAGAGACTGATACACTGCCAAGCCTTTTAATATGTTTTAAATGGTTTAGCCCTGTTAATTCTGCCCCAGGGGTCTCGAGGGTCATGGACAGTTATGAATCGTTGATGACAGTGACTTGCTAAAGTTTCTGGTTTTCAATCCTCGCTGCCCAGACTCTGAGACGTTCTGTGCTGAGAGTGTAAATTGGAGGCTTCTTAGAATAAAAATGATTTTAAAAAATGGTAAAACCAACCAAAGGCCCAGAAAATAAAAGTACCTGGATTTATCCTCTTCACCCGTAATTTGTAGCTCCATTTTAACACCATCTTCAGAAACCTCTCTGGGTTTTGTTGACCATAATCTGTTCAGCTTTTTGGTAGGGAAGTTTCTCCTGGGGTTTTGGGATGTTCGTGGTGCACAGTTCAGCTCTGCTACTCCTCATTTCTATTGATACAATGAACAGAGATTACTCTTTTCAACTTGCATTTATACAGGATGCTGATTATATAATTTCTTCCTGGGGCACCCTCTGTTCCTGAAGCTCAAAAGCACCCTCAGAATTCTTTAATTCTCTTCAGATTAATCTAATTGACCTCAATTTTTTCTCGAGTGTTGTATTTCAGGAGCTTCCAGTCTGTCATGCCCCACCTGCTCTCACATACCAAATTTCTTTCATATTTCTCTCCTGTTATGCCTCAAGGTGGAAAATAATCTCTGTGGTGTCTCTGGATGGAACGGTTACCTCAAAATCTAAATTATGAATTTTTGAGTTGATTTTAGATAACAATAGATTAGCATGGAACATTTTTGTCTCATGACAGCTATATACCATATTTTCTATTTAAATCACAAAATATTTATAAAGATAAATTATTTAGTTTGTGGGCCCCTGCCTGTGAGTTCAGGGAGCAGCAGATAAAGAGATGTGGTGGCACTGACTCAGTTTTAGGTTTAAGTTGATCTGATCCCATTATTTATTTGGATCACTTGTAAATCTTTCTTCAGTGCACACAAAAGTTTGTGTTTGTGTGAGTCTCATCGTATCCCATGAAATATCAAAGATGCTGCTGCAGAAATGAGGACCTTTATTTACAAAGTGTTCTTAGCACAGAGTTATCAGCAGTGTAGATGTTAGTACTTTTAATTTGAGAACATTTGTATTCCCTGGGGAAGATATTGTTGAATTTAACTTGCTAGAATTCAATTTATATGTAGTTATTGCTGATGTAAATGATGTGTTCTGTTTGAGTTCTTTTGCTTCCTCTTCAACAGGCTTGTTGGTACTAAAACTGTGTGGTAAGGTTTATTTTATTTAACCATTTTTATGTTGCAACTGTTGTCTCTTAAAAGAAATTTCAAACTAGCAGGAAATGGGCAATTTCTTCTTTTTTTTTCTTTAAACTAAAAAAAATCAGAAAGACAAACTGAATGTAACATTAGAACTCAAGAGAAAGATGAATACTTAGAAAAACAACAGGGTCAGAAGGAAGAGGAAGGACAGAGCAAATGGAGTAATGGCTGTCAGATCATCCTTGTAGCTTTTCATTCAGCTATTTTCTCTCACCTTCTCTTCTTCCAAACCCCTCTGCCAGCGCAGGCGAGTGTGACTGTGCTGTTTTAACACACCCATGCAGAATCTTGTCTAATGATTGTGTGCTGTACAAGCAGTAATTAATTAGGCTCTGTAGGATGTAATTAAAGAACGGAGATGAGTAATTTCTATAACATACTGATAGACCAGCATTGGTCAGTTTTACTTTTTGGATGAGGGGCATTTTTTGCTTTTTCCATAATACCACTGGGGATTTATAATTTGTTTGTTAAATCATAATACACAGCAATGTCCTTCAGTTTTAAAGCAGAATTTTAAAACCAGGGAACAGTGTCCCTGTAAGAAGTACCATGACATAACCTCATTTTGGCAAGGAAGAGCATCTGTAAAACTTTTGTTTCTGGGTCTCACTTTTCTGTCAGGCAACCTTCAGCACTGATTAAACTTCTGTTTCTCTCACAACTCAAGGCCTTTTCCATAATGGTCACCATTTATCTGGGCAGAATGACCCTCCAGTGCCCATCAGCACTGCTTATGAAACGGCAGCTGGGATGAGATGTGTTACCTGCCTCCTGTGGAGAAGTCCCAGTGGCCTCTGAATGAAAGCACTAATCTGATTTCAAAGTGTCTGGCTTGCTCTGCTGGCAGGCAGCATTTGGACTGCAGATTCAGTTCCTTACCTTGGCAAACACAGAAGAGGTTAAAGGAGGTTCTACAGTCGTGTAGGGAGATCTATTTATTCATTATTTAAAAATAGCTAAGGAAATCTACAACTAATAATCCACTTACTCTCCAGTTTATTCCAAATACATAATATCACTGAGAATGTATGCTGTTGAGACAGATACAGAAATTGATTTGATTTTCACGTATTTAAACCTCTGGTATTCCTCAATACTTTGGAGCAGATTTAACTGCTTTTTAGTATTTTTTTTTTTTTTTTTTGAGAACTTAAGCCCACCCCGTTGTATTAAAAATGCCAGAAATACTTACGGTGTTCTTTATTTTGCTTTACCCTTTTAGCAGACAGATGATGCAGCACAGACCGATGGCCAGCAACAGACACAATCTTCTGAAAACACAGAAAACAAATCACAGCCAAAACGGCTCCACGTCTCAAATATACCATTCAGATTCCGGGATCCAGATCTTAGACAAATGTTTGGTGTAAGTGCTCATCATTTATTTCTGCTTTTTTTTACATTTGCATTGCAATGGGTGTTTTGTATTATAGGCAGCCGTGAGGGCTGTATCTCTGATTGAGGCCGTTTAACCATTTTCAGGAAAGATTTCCTTTTAATCTCTGTATGACCAAACATCTGATTTGCCAGTCACAACTGGGAAAAGAAATTATACTGATTCTGCTGTATGTGGTGCACTTGGGTGTTTTGTACTACATTCACAAAAAGCTGTGTTGCTTTAAAATATGACATGCATGCATATTGCTGCTGTACACATCTAGACTGATCTGCCTGCATTTACTGGTTTTGGAGAGCATGATGTTAAACAGGCAGTGCCTGACCTCCTGAATGAGGGACCCAAAAGGAAGGCATGGGCAGAATGTCAGCACAAAATTCAGACATAGGAATCCTCACCCATCTCCCTAAGTTTTGTAGGTCTGCAGGCTGTGAAGGTTTTTGTTAGTATTTTTCTGTAAGTCTCTCAATTTGTGCTTCCCCCCAGGCCACAGCTGCCTTCAAGCACATCCCCTGTGTCTCACACAGGCCCTGGACATGCCCTCAGCGTTAGGATTAGAACCCAGAGAGGTTAGGCTGGGTTTCTGCTCCCTGATCCAAGAACTCTCAGGTTTAGTTTGAAATGTCACTAAACATAATCTAGAAATAGTACTTGATCATCTATTAGAACCCAAGTCAGGACTCTGGAGTAATTATTTTACTCGTGCTTTCTTTATTCTGCCTCTCTAGACCCGAATTCTCTCCTGCATTAGTCAGTTATTCAGTGCAGCCCCAAGTGCTCCATGGCTCTGTACTTCTCCCCATCTTTCATGTTCAGTTCAGATTTTTAAGCTCTTCTAATGTGTTTGTATTTGAATCAAAAGATTGTGTTTCTTAACATTCATTCCTCTGAAGGAAACAGTCACTGGAAAAAGAATCCTGGTGTAGTACTGGGAAGTGAGTGACTGTTCTGCTGTACCTGAATTGGTACAAGTTACCTGCCCTGAATGCAGCTTCCAGCTCATGAGCAGAATAGCAGAAGGCATAGTAATTAACCCTCTAGATAAAAACATGTTAATTTATTTAAACTAAACAAAACCACTTAAAATAGATTTTATTTGAAAAAAAAAAAAACCATTAAATGAAAGGAATTTTTTGGTTTTTTTTTGGTATTGTAGTAATTTATAAATGAATAAAAACTACATTTCCTTTTAATATTTCTAAGTCTTAGGTCTCAAAAGACTGACACTGGAGAATGGCTGGAGTTTTCCAGCTGACTTCCAGAGTGTCTTGGTCACAGTACACACTTAGCTTCTGAAATGATAGAAAAACGAAATTTCTGCAGGTGTGAGTTGAAATATCTCATATGAAACATGGCAGGTCTGCATCATGCCCACATTATACACACAGCAAATGATCTTTTTGCATGGACATGAAAGTAACAGAGGAGAATTGTTTAAATATAGAGTCCTTGTCTGCATTGAGGCTGAAGCTGCAGTGAAACCATTAGTTAAATGGTGAATGCAAGAACATGAAATAAGCCAAAGGACACCAAGTGGTGGTTGATTTTTCATGACCAGGTTGAAACTCTTTAATAAGCTAGAAAAGGAATACTGTCCTTTCTGGCCTGTAATTGTTTATTGTATCTTAAAAGATTGGAGTATCAGCTCATTTCTGCAGTTCCTGGGACTCTTGTTGGATTATTCTCCATTTGCCTGCCTCTAATTTCTGCCTTTTTGTTTAAGATATTGGGTCACCTACCAAAGCCAACACTGATCCATAGTGCATGTTAAAGACATTTGAAATAACAGAAATGACCCCCTGATGCATTACATTGTCACCTCACAAAGTGTGTCCTAACAGAACGTGTTCTAACATTTATTCTCTTCCTAAGCCAAGTCCAACAGGGTTTTTTCCTTTGGGACAAGCAGCTGTGTTCAGCTTTTGTGTGTGCAAACAATGTCTAGGGAATTCAGAGCTATAGTAAGGTCAATAGGAATAGCAGTTACTTCTAATATTATGATAAAAATGCAATTCTGAGCAGAGAAAAAATCCCCCCCAAAGTGAGTATCCATTCCAGTTTTCCAAATGATGCTCCAGTAAGGCAAAGCTCTTAGGGAAAAATGGTTACCCATTTCAGCAAGGGTGGAAAGAAATCCTCAGTCCTGGAAGCCGGCAATAAAACTCCCACCTGGTTTAGTCTTATTCCTGTAAGGCAGAAGTAACCAAACTCCTTCACTTGTTGTGGAAAATCCAGAAATTTGGGACTTGCACTTCACTGTGATCATGGTTAAATGCTCTTTCCTCTCTGTCAGGGGGCTTCACTGAGCTTCAAGTTCCTCTGTGGAACGACTGTAATGAGAATAATGACACACACAACTTAGATATAATATTGATCTGGCTCCTTTTAGTGTGTCTTTTTTTGTGTTTAACAATATTTGGTTTTAGATTGTTTAACTTTTTTTAAATGTTGCACCATTTCCTGAGAGAAACCTTTGTACTGCATATGATAGGAGGGTTGAAGTTATATTATTTTCATGTAACTTTTCTGTTTCTTTGCAGCAATTTGGTAAAATCTTAGATGTTGAAATTATTTTTAATGAGCGAGGCTCAAAGGTAAGCAGTTTAATTCACCTGTGGAACTTTTTGTTTTGTTTAAAATACTTGTATGAGTAAAAGGAAGCAACTGCACTACTGTGACAAAATAATGTCTGAAATTTTATGTTAGTGAAAACATCTTCTGAGCTGTCAGTCAGTTTTCTAAGCAGTATGAAAATCACTGGACTCATATCTTTTAAAGGGGGTAATTTTAACTACTCCAAACTGTCATCTGTTATATGGGAATGTTGATTTTCGCTGTCCTTATTCTCAAGGATAATTATTTAGTTTATTTTATAAGATGAGTCCATAGTTAAAGATAGTTGTAGACAGGTTTGTACTAGTACAGGTATTTTTTTGCTTTATTGAAATGAAAGACGATAATGATAATTAATAACTGTCCTCTTTAGTGATTAGCTGAGAAAATATGTGATTGTTCCAGATTAAGTGCAGATGTTTTCCTCTTTAGTTAAAGCCTTAGTACACCAACCCTTTGAAAACAATATCTTTTAGCATTTATTTTATTAAAATAAAATATTATTTATTAAATTATTCATTGCATTGCAAACGTTTAATATTTTTTCTCCAAAATTACTCTGCCTTAAATGCATACTTCAATTTATTCAGTATTTAAGAAATAAAGCAAGCTAGAATGGCTATGGCTGCATCAGCATCAGCTGGTGCAAAACTGTAGCCCAGAGTGTTCACCTGTGATATCAGCTGCATTACAGGGGTTTATATCTGTCGCGTATCTTTTTTCCTTTTCTTGCCATGTCAGACACACTAAAAAGTTTATTCACTAATGTTTCAATCTTCCTGTAACTCATATATCATTTATTATTAGCGATGGAATGTTATTCCTGTTCTAGACATACCGTAATCTGTCATATTTTAGGAATCATATGCATCAAAAATCTCTCTTAAATCAGATACATTTTAGTTCTGTTAATATTTATTTTCTGAAAATAAAGCCTTCACTTTTTTTTTCTTACCTAAATGGAACAGCTGAAATCTCCTGGTTTATTATTCAGACATTAATTAGTCCCCTTGCCTGCCAGCCCAAATTCAGTTGGAACGTTCATCACTTTTTCAGTAAACAACTAAAATGGATGGAATTTGGTGGCTTAGAATCTCCAACTCTGGCCAAAATTTGTTATTGTTAAACTACGGTTGTTCAATAATGTTTGCAAAAGACACGGATTGTGCAGCACCCGCTGCTGCTGGATAGTCCCATCAATTTCCAAAGCCATCCCCCACTGGCCACCTTGGCTGGTTGTGCCGATGGGGTGGAGCTGAGCACATGTGGGAGGAGTTGAAACTTTTGTTTAGCCCCTAAATCTCACCCCGGTGGGGATTTTAACCCCCACACTTGCACTGGGCTGCCTCAGTGTAAGGTTTTGTTAGAGTTTTAGGGGGATGGCACAAGGAGGCGTTTCCAAACTGAGCTTTTTTGATGTTGACTTTGCAGCAGTGAAAACATCCCAGTGCCTTGCGCTAAAGGCCAGATCCTAGAAAGGATTTCAGAAGGAAAAGGTTTTCCAAGCTGGTTTGTAGCATCACTGCCTCAGTTTCACCCTTTGTCAGGTCAGGCTGTTGGTAATAGATGCTCCTGCACCATCAGTGCTGCGTCCCAGCTGCCTCCAGGGGAGCTGCTGAAGGTGCCTGAGGCAGGGCTGGGTGCATCTCACGGCTCAGCTCTGCTGCGTCTCACCCTGGTCACACTTATTTCAGGTATACCTACGTAACATTCTGATTTGCAGAAGTACGTTTAGATTCTCTCTATTAAATAGAAAGTTAAGGGAAAAAAAATATTAGGAATGAGAGGGACATCTTTTTTCTGTTCTTTCTTTTTCTATTTTTTTTTTTTTTTTATTTAATTTGATCATTTCGTGTCCATTCTGTAGGAATTAAGATGCACCAGATTAAAGTCCCATTCCTGGCAGTGCTTATCTATGTTTTCATAAAATCCCACTGAAACTGAAAGGACTACTAAGTGGTTTCAGACTGAGTACAGGTAACAAAGTTTGCAGGATCAGAATTCAAATTTGTTTCTAGCTGCAGTTTGGCATAAGAATTGCTAGAATATGTTTTTGTTTCTGTTTCTTTTTCTTTCTTTTTATTCTAATAGTTCATGTTTTAAACGATTTCTTGCAGAAACAACAGAAGTAATCTCATTCTTGTGCCATAATAGTTAAGAAAAATGGAATTGCATATTCAAAAAAACATAACATTAGAACACCACCATAAAGTATAAAAATATTTTGTAGAAGGAAGTCCTTCCATAAAAGAAAACCCTAAAATAATGCAAGTGTCATACTACAAATTTCTGCTTGTTTGAATGTGTAATAATAATGAAGAAAGCTTGGCTAAAATATATGGCAACACTGATGACTTTTGAATTTTTGACCATTTTCTATCAGTTATAAATCAATGCACTAGACAGCTCTTTATATGTGTTCAGAAATCTGTTTATGTGTGTATTAATATGTATCTAGTGTATATTATATTAACACCTATTTCTTCAAATAAGGAGAACTCCAAAGTGCCTCCCAAATTAAATCAGAACCTTCTCACACACTAGCTTGGCTATTATTAAATCATTTGACAGATTTTAAAAATAAAATGCATATATTTGCATTACCAGTTAATTACCAGCTGTTAACTCTGCTGCATATGAAATTGATGTTAAAGTGTTCGTGTAGGTATCTGAATGTGTGATGGGTAAATCTGTGTTTTGTTCTGGAGTTTCTCTGTCAGCCAGGTAAAGTTAAAGATTTGCATAAATAGTAAGAGCTTAATTTTAGTAGTGTTGATTGTAAGTACAACACAAGAAATTTAAAAACTACAATAAATATTATTTTCAGAATCTTTGAAGTTCCTGTCTTATCTTGCCTTGTAGCTCCACTTTGTATGTTTTTCTACTTTTTTGGATAATTAGGTTTTTTATCTTCGTCTTTGGCTGTTTGAACAAAAATTAACTGTTGCTGCGGTGAGCTAAGGAGAATGACAGAAATTTTTGTCTAAGCTCCCACCAGATGTTTGCAATTCTGAGCAGGGGCAATTTCTCAGACAAGAGAATAGGAAAAAACCTATTTTGGTTTTTTCCAAACAAAATTGGGGGTATTTCTGCTACTGAATGGAGTTAGGGTGCTTAGATCCATGGATCCAGTGATGGTTTTTGCTGGGAAATTTTATTAATGGCATCCTAAATTAGGAGGGTTTTTTTACACAGCTTTTACAAGATGGGGAGGAACAGTTGTAGAAGAAATAAAAGTTTAAAGTTGAAGATGGGTTTAGGTATCAGAAAAACCTGTATGGGCATCTAAACCATGGAGATTAATGCTGAGGAGGGGGATTTACTTTCTCTCAACACTCCTGGTGCTTTGGGGAAAGAGAGTTACACCGTCAGTGTCTTGTGGCAAGTGAGGTCGTGGCCTTGTGCTAAAGTTGTGGAGAGTGGTGTGGAGAAAATGTGTGGAATCAGGTGTTGTGAGAATGGCTTCAGCTGGAGGTGCAGCTGCTGACAGAGCACTCCACAGCTCAGCCTTCAGGCTGGATTTATAAGGGTGAAAAAAGAGTAGCTGTCCTTAAGCTGCTTTGGAGAGAACGAAACAGAAACCACTGCTGTACATAAATGCCACTTTTTGCATTATAAAGGGGAATAAATAACTGAGTTCTTTGAGTAGGTAAAATAACCCAAATAACCAAGGGAATTATCCTAAGACTTACTTAACTTTTTTGGTTGATGGTTGACTGATTAGTTCTGTAGTTCATACCCATTCTTTTTCTCACTGCTTGGTGTCACTTTTGCCTTAGTTTGATATTTGGTCTCCCCTTTGTGCAAATGAATGTATAAATGTCTTCCCATATTTTTTTTGTTCCCCTCCCCGCCTTGTTATTTTTTAATCAGTCACTTTGCATAACAGGTAGCACTGCAGAGAGGAACTGGGTGAACACTGACAAAACTTAGCGAAGGGAGCTGGGGAGCTGTGGTGTGTGGCTGATTGCTCAGGAGCAGAACAGACTTCAGGCTAAAATAGAAATAAAAAAAACCCGGTTTTAGTAGCACTTAAACGATGTGAGCTCTGCCTGTGTACAAAGCACCACGTGAGACTTGCAAATGGTTCTGGGTGTGAAAGCTCGGGGATGTAGAGGAGCGTTGGTTCAGATAACTTTGGGAGGCACGCAAAGGCATTGTAGTGCTAATGCAAGAATTACTTCAAAGGGTTGGTGTATGTTTCTAAAATGTTCTTCGCTGTCAGATTTTTCCAGAATATTTGCCATTTTAAACAGTGTGTAATGTAACTTAGCACATAAAAGGAATTTTAGTAGGATTTGAAATGTTTGTTTTAGCCTAGTATTATAAAGGAGGGCGTTTGTCGTAAGCAGAATTTCAGATTTGTCCCACTAACGTGGGATTCTGGAGTTTTACCAGTTGCATGTTCTATATGTGGAAAATAATATGCAGAACAAGTAAATGAAGCAGTTAAACTTATTCAAAACGTTTGCATTTTTCTTCTTTTATCAGAGTTTCTTTTTCTATTCACATCATGTGATTTTCTTTGATCTGTTAATACAAGAAAGTTTATACTTTGTTCTGAAAGTACTTTTGTTTTGTTGGTGGTTTTCTTTTTTTTTTCTTTTTTCCTTTTATAAAAAAATAAGTAAAGGCTGTATAGTTTGACAAAAGTTTAAGTTACCCTAGTGTTGCATGGGAACAGTGTTTCTTATGATCACAACAGCATGATGAAGTAGGCAATGTTTAGAGTATATTGACATTCAGTGTTGAATTTTGTGCACATGTTTTTTATTTCGTTGAGATATCTGCATGTCATTAAAATGTGGTTCATTTTCTTTTCTCATTAGTTCATTTTTTTCTATGTGAAGACACTGTAATTTATTTTAAGTTCATTTTCTTATTGTTAGATTTATTTTCCTCTGTAGTGACATGTAGAAAGGTATTTTTGGTATCATTCTTTGACTTTCTCAGAGGGTATTATCTAACTGATGACAGAAAAAAAAATTTGTTCACATTTGTTGCTTATTTATTGCACATCTCAATACAATTATAATTTTTCTAATTTGCATGTTACAGAAATGAAGCAAGGACAAGAAAATATTAAATTAAAGAGAGAGAACATAAGCAAACAAGTGGTCATTGACTGAAATAATAATGTGCATGTTGTTTTCCCCCCTTCTCCCTCCTGCATGCAGGGATTTGGTTTCGTAACTTTCGAAAATAGTGCTGATGCGGACAGGGCGAGGGAGAAATTACACGGCACCGTGGTAGAGGGCCGTAAAATCGAGGTGCATGTTCAAAATATTTTCCTTTTCATCTTTTTTATAAATGTCTGCTTCACTCTCATTTGTTGTTTCAGATGCATCATTGGTGTCTTCTGTGTGCTCCCCTTTCCCCTTCCCATTGTTTATATATATATTTATATATAAAGAGAGAGAATCTGGCCTTACTTGGGTTTTTTATTATTATTTCTTTTGTAATTATTATTATTATCATTATTGCTGAAAGGTGGATGACAGAATTTGAAAAAAAAAAAAGAACGCTTTAATATTTTGAGGTTATTATTTTGGATGTTTTGTAAATCTATGGGTGCAGTAGATTCCAAAAAACCAGCCAACAACAACAACAAAAAAAAAATTAAAAATTGAGGACAACAACAAAAAAAAAGTGTGACAGACAAAACAAAAACAAACAAAAGGTTGTTTTTTTCTTTTTTTTTGTTTTCTTTTTTTTTTTTC